>SDVV010027453.1:1614-12106 GCA_016164225.1 Gammarus roeselii | reverse complement strand
AAAAAAACGCCACTTACGCAAGTACCTCTACGTCCGACGACAACTTCCACGATTCTCCACCCTACAAAAACACCAACCGAGCTCAGAGGGATGCAAGGAGATAGCAATACACGCCATTTAATGAACACAACTTGTTCAACAATAGTCATACCTTTCCCGAACACCTGAAGATCACGATCGACGCCTAAGACAGACCGGATATTTGTCCATACACTCTGCGAAAACAGCTGGGCTCATTCACTGGCCGCCCAGCCCTGAGCGTCGCCACCAGCGGCGACGAAGGCTATGCCATCAGAGTAGACACAAAACTTCAAAGTGACACAATTCTCTCCTTGATCCACGTTGAAGATATCCCGAAGGAGGAAATCGAAGTGTACATCACTGGACTCGTTCTATACGAAGACTGCGTTATCGAAGCAAAAATCGCACCAACGATCACACCAAGAAGAGAGACCACAACAGCCCTAATACTAAAATTCAACTGCCCTACTCCTCCTAAATGCCTAGACATTCCCTTCTGCGTTACCAAGACCAAGGTTACACCATTCGAGAGACGTCCGATGTGATGTTATAAATGCCAGAAATACAGACACACAAGCGGAAACTGTAATGGTAAGCAAAGATGCTCATACTGCTCCCAAGACGACCATGACAAACGGCAAGATCCCCAGTCGTGCCGGTCTGAAGAAATGCACTGTTTTTACTTCAAAGTAAATGGACACCCTACCAGACATGAAGATTGCCCAGAGGATGAGACTGCGAGAGCGATCCTCCAATACCAGATAGATCACGGGGTCGCTCGACGAGAGGCTGTAGTCTCGATGCGCCCTCCCAGAATGACCCTCCTACCCGAGAGAAAGGACCGGCATAACGTTCAAAGGAAGTGGTGCAAGCAAAGTTGCATTTTCAACTACTTCATCTATAATGATAAAGTCACTCGCCAAACAACTTGGAGGAAAACCGAAAGAAATTCAACGACAGGGAAAGAAATATCTGGCCTACGTTGACGAGCGTGAACCACGCAACGCTATTCAAAAGATTACCCACATAAACAAACTCAAAGTTACAGTTGAAATACATCCGTCCTTCAACGATACCAAATGAATTAACATACACCTCCCGTTACGCGCCTACAACAGACCTCAGTGCTTTTGCTGAAGGTCTGACTGAGGATTACGTAGTTACCGAAGTCCGTCGAGCAACATGGATAAAATAACGTAACGCAAGTTCTACCGCATACCAAATTACCTTCCCAGGAAACGACGCACCGGAATTCATAGTAATCCCGGGCGAACAAGGAAGAACCAAAACTTTCCCAGTTGCAACATGGCCCCCATTGTGCAAAAAATGCCTTGAATACGGCCACGTCATCGCATACTGCCAGCCGCATACACCCCAACGTTGTAGGACGACAGAAAAGACTGTACAGACAGCCACCCTAAATGCTACCACTGCTCATGCTACCATGAGGCAGGCGACCGCGACTGCCCAGTATACATGGACCAAAAAGAAATAATAACCACACAAAACGAACGCGAAGTTACACGGAAGCAAGCTATCCAAATCTGGAAAGACAATAACCCAAACTGCCTCAAATATGCCAAAGCAGTCAAATAGTCAATACAACCAAACTTCCCCGACGACATCCACACATAGTCAGGACAACATCGTAACAATACTCCAACACACCTACTTGGCTGCAGTGCTTCTTCACTCAGCCCAGCAACCGCCCCTGCACCAAAGATGCAGTCCTAGAAATAATTTCTGCGGTGCCCAGGAGGACGCAGAGATGGATGCATCTCCCGCAGTTGATCACGCATCAAGGCTCTCTACTATAAAAAAAGAAAAGGCAAAGAGATGAAGAAGCCTCCAAGACCCAGGCGTCACTGAGTAAAAAGATCAGTTACAACTCTCAAATAACGGCCCGCCAGGACAAGAATCCAGAACTACCTCCACCTGTCTCAAATGCAGCTCCATTCGTGGAAAACCACTGCGAGGGACACGACACCTCGTTAACAAATCCGACTCACGAACACGCCACCAGCGAGAGCGATCACGGCCTCGACGATGGAGTTTATCTCGAAAAACTCATACGCGGACCTATGAACAACCAGTCATCTTACCTGGCCCAAATAGCTCGCACTCCATACAACCACCCACGCATATCAAAAAGGATAACGTAGAAGACTAGCGCACTTGCTCACGAAGCAAAGACAAAGAGCACAAACCCTCGTCCTCCCACAAGAGAACTCGCAGCCGCGACCTCAGCAATCACAGCAGACCGGCTCCCACCGAAGGCGAACACTCCTGACCCGAAACCCCTGGGCGAATTCTAAAACGCGAACACCACAAAAGCTCCAGCAAATCACGCGTTCACTCTAGATCATCAAGGTCTGAGTGTGAACAGCCTTCAAAATGAACACCAAAATACTTCAGTGGAACTGCCAGGGACTCTGAAACAAGAAAGACGAATTACTATCCTTAATCGCCACCCATAAACCTTTGGGGATAGGCCTCCAAGAGATCAAACTCCGAGAGACCGCTACCTTCAGAATCCCCCAATATATCATTCACCGCTGCGAAGGCCACACCAACGTGACTGCTCACGGCGGAGTGGCACTTATGATCCACCAAATCGTACCTCACCTCCCCTTTCCACTGAGGGCAGAATGCCACGCTATCACTATAAAGATATGCGCCTCAAGGCCAATAACAGTGGTATCCATCTACTCGTCACGAAGCCATGACCTCATGGAAGCACTAATGACCGAATTGCTAAACCAACTGCCTTCGCCAATAGTCCTCCTTGGAGACTTCAACAGCTTCCATGAAACATGGGGATACGTGAGAACAGACCCCAAGGGAGTGATAATGGCTAACACCATAAATACTCACACCCTGTTCCTCCTCAACGACGGACAACCCACCCGAATCACTTCGAAAGTGAAACTGCCATCGATTTATCCATGTGCTCCCTCACTGTGACACCCCAACTCGATTGGGGAGTTTTGCCTTCAACACACGACAGCGAACCCAGTCATCATATCGCTTCTCACCAACCAACCAAGGAACCCTACCCCACAAGAACTTCGATTCAACTACCATAAAGCCAGCTGGGTAGAATAGTTAGCACACATCGCGTGTAGCGACATGGATGGCATCTCCGAAAACATTTCGGAACACGACCTCGTCGCCCAACTAAACGCAAAGTTTCAAGCTGCAGCCGAGGCAAGCATTCCTCAATATGTCCCTTCAACCTTCTTTCCGAAACCATGGTGGTGCCGAGAGATGCAAGAAGCAATGCCTACCGACGTGCGTGGTCTCCCAGGAACAGAGTAGCGTGGAAAACGGCATCTGCTGTATACCAAAAACTTCGAGTGGAGAAGAAACGTGGAAGCTGGGCTCAATTAGTCAATACTATTAATCGAAACACCACCCTCTCTCAATTGTGGGAAAAAATCCGACGTATCCAGGGAAAACCCGAGCGACCTATTAACATCCTTTCAGACGGAGGCAGAACTTATTCTTCCCACGCGCAAATCGCAAATTAACTAGCTCAGGCTTTTAGCCGGATATCGCAATCAACGAACTGTGCACGGCTGCTTTCCAACGGGAAAAATATTTGCGAGAAAGTGAACGTCTTGACTTTACTTTTAGAAACGAAGAGGCCTACAACAAACCTTTCTTCCTCTACGATCTACAGTGCGCAATAGACCATACACCTGAAACTTCACCTGAGGCAGACCGGGTGCACATAGACATGATCAAGGATCTCCCAGATAGCGCTCGTGAGCACTTATTAACAGTGTTCACCATTCTTTATTCAAACTCATTTTTTCCCGATTAATGGCGGGAAGATGTAATTATCCCAATACCCAAACCCGGGAAATTCCACGGTGACCTACATAACTATCGCCCCATCGCCCTTACCAGCGTCCTGTGCAAGACCATGGAATGAAAGATAAACACGTGCTTTGTCGACTTCCTTGATTTGCATGCAGGCCTGAACAGCATCCAGTGTGGCGGCCGCAAGCGCCACTCTACGACGGACCACCTTGTAAGACTGGAATCTGACATTTAGACAGCATTTGTCCGAGAGGAACACGTGGTTTCCATATTTTTCAACGTGAGAAAAGCATACGATACCAACTTGAAAATATGGCATCATGAAGGATCTCCACCGCAAAAGGCTGAGAAGCCACTTACCACGTTACATCCACCAATTCTTGCAAAATCGCACCTTCAGAGTAAAGGTCGGCGACACCCTGTCACCATCGTATCTGCAAGAAATGGGCGTCCCCCAAGGAAGCGTCCTCAGTGTCATTTTTTAAACTCAAAATCGACCAGATAGCAGACATTCTCCCGCGCGACTGAAGATTGCTTTCATCACCATACGAGGACGACTTACAAATAAGCTACAGGAACCCTAGCCTCTAAACAAATCAACAGGAACTCCAGAAATGTCTTAACCTAGTCGGGAACTGGGCCTCCTTAAACGGATTCCGATTCTCGCCCTCCAAAACAAAAAGCATCCACTTTTCTCTCGTGCCCGGCTTACACCTAAAACCAGCCCTAATGCTAAACAACACTCCGCTAGTATACGAGGAATCAATAAAATTCCTCGGTCTTGTGTGGGACCCTAAACTCATATGGCGACCTCATATTGCAGCCGAGGAGACTCGCTGCAAAAAAACAACCGGACTTATCCTCTCTGTAACAACCTTGAAATCCGGAGCCGATATGGACACCGGAATTTCATTAATTAGAACAACAATACGCTCGCGCATTGACTATGGAGCAATCGCTTACGGTTCAGCAGCCAAAACTACCCTTGAACCTCTCTCCATCATCGTATATAACGCCCTGCGTATCACAACCGGTGCGTTCCGTTCCACACCTTTCGAATTCCTGAGCGTGCTTGCTAACGAGCTTCCACTTCTGCTCCGGAGAGACAAACTCTCACTATAGTACTATTTCAAGACAAGGAGCTACATCAATAGCCCAGCACTCAGTGACGTCACCAACATTCTCGATAAAGGCCGTTTTGCGACTAAGAAGAACATATGCCCTCCCTTTTCTCTACGTGTGGACAACATACTGACCTCGCTGAACATCAGTCGCAAAACAATCAAACCTTCATTCTCCTATCGAATCATTCAAATCAACACACCAACGTGGATGATCAGCCCACCGCTGGTCAACATAGATTTGCTAACGTACCCCAAAGCAAGAACCCCAATCAACACGTACCGCCGAGAATTCTCGGTACTACTTGATGAACAGTACTCTGAGCACCGCCCTATATACACTGACGGCTCCAAAACATCGGACGGAGTGGGAGCTGCCGCCGTAGGCGAAGGGACCTCGCGTTCGGCCACCCTACCCCAAGAGGGCTCTGTATTTTCTGCAGAGCTGCACGCACTCAAATTGACCATCTTCATTACAAAAAGTGACCGCCTCCCCAAATACGTTATATTTTCAGACAGTATGAGTGTTCTCACCCAGCTGAAAACTCGGCACTTTGATCACCCCGCCCTTAGAAAAATGCAACACGACCTATTCACGATGTCCGAGACGAGCCAAGCGGTCGAGTTCTGCTGGATCCCTGGACGCGTGAAATAAGAGGTAACGATCGTGCAGATTCCCTTGCTAAACGGGTGTCGACCCAGCAAGAACAATTAATCTCCATTCATTAATCTCCATACATCACGATGGAACGACTCTTGGCAACTGAGTGGACAAAAAAATGCTAGCAGTTAAATTATCCGTGGGAGGGTGAACCGCCAGATTTTCTAATAGGGGATACCACGTGTTCGTTAATCGTTCATGCACGGGACACACGTGAATAACCTACAATCACCTAATGGACGTAGACATGGGACCGGACGCACCACCATGCCCCTGTTGCCACCGAGTGGCAAGCAGCGTGAAACACTTACTTATGGATTGTGATGCACTCGCTGCATCACCTACAACGCCTGCTCACAGAAACAGAACACCAAAAAGAAACTGATCGCTTTCGTAAACACACCGGACTTTATGAAATCGAGTGAAACTAATGAGATTTGAATCATTTCTGTTCCTGAACTCGCTGTCCTCCTTTCGTATTAATTGTGAACTTCAATTTAACTTCGTGCATGAAGGCGTGCAGAATCAACGGATCATCGTGCCCTAAGGGGGAGCACTCAGTGACTACACGTTGGAGCTCCGGTGGCAAACAGAAGAAAGTACTACTACTACTACCTACCTCGTGTCTTGCCCTCTCATCGTGTCATATTCCTCTTGTTGAAACTTGAACGATCAGTTCAAGTGGTTCAGGTTATATTATGCCGTGTTGGAACTTCTACAATTAGTTCCTGTGTTACAGGTCATCTTATGACCCGATTGATGTGCCACCAGTCGGTATGGCAGGCAAAACCTCGCAGTGTTCCGCTGCTGCTAACTAGTGTTCGTCTCTCTCTTGCAGTGTACCACTAGTGCTAAAGACCGCTCCTCCCTGTCTTGTGTTCTGCTACTGCTAACGAGTGCTCGTCCCTGCCTCCCTGTGTGCCAATGCTGCTAACAAACGCTCGTTTCTGTCGTGCAGTGTACCACAAGTGCTAACGAGGTCTCGTCCCTGTCTTGCAGTGTACCACTACTGCCTATGAGTGCCC
Organism: Gammarus roeselii; assembly: GCA_016164225.1. NCBI lineage: Eukaryota > Metazoa > Arthropoda > Malacostraca > Amphipoda > Gammaridae > Gammarus > Gammarus roeselii. Next base: position 5,453 of record SDVV010027453.1, on the reverse strand, counting down.
GTCCCTGTCGTGCAATGTATCATTGCTGCTAACAACTCCTCATACATGTCTTTCAGTGCGCCACTCGTGTTAACGACTGCTAGCCACAGTCTTGCAGTGTACCACTTGTGCTAACGTGTACTTGTCGCTGTGTTGCAGTGTACTGCTAGTGCTTTTCCCTGTCCTGCGGTGTACCACTAGTGCTAACGACTGCTCGTCCTTGTCTTGCTTTGTACCACTAGTCCTAACGACAGCTCACCTTTATCTTGCAGTTAACACTGCTGCTAACGCGTGTTCAACCATGCCTGCCAGTTTACCACTGCTGCTAATAAGTTCTTGTCTCTGTCTTGCAGTGTACCATTGGTGCGACGTCCGCATGAAGATGTACCTAAGTAACATCATTCGGACCAAGGACAGCGTCCCCATTCCCAAGCTTAACGAGCAGGCAGCTATCGAGCTGGGAGCTAATTTGCTCGGTGAGTAATTATTAGTCACCAATTGTTCAGACGGGTTAACGGTAATGAATAACATCCACTATGAGCTCTTCCCAAACGATTAATTGTCCGTAAATACTCAGATCCCAGATTTTGCTTTCTATCCTCTCCTATGATTATAGCGTCTATAGTGCACCTCCAGCTGAAACAAACGTAAAGACTGATGATAACTTATTGCTTCACTAAATACCGATTGAAATATTACTAAACTTTCTATCATTTGGCTGCTGGTGCTCTAAATGTTATTGTTGGCCCAACAGCTATCGATCATTGCTGTTTATCTTGCGGTTAGTAACTTGTCTAATTTAACATTGGCAGGCGAGTTTGTGATTATCGCTGTTGCCTCGTCCATCCTTCTGTGGGAGTACAACAGGCAGCAGAAGAAGGAGTACCAGAGAGAAGTGCAAGAGACTGAGTTTGTGAACTCTCTTGAAAGTCGTATCCTCGACTTAGCCCTTGCAAATGAGGAACTCGATACTAAGCTGAGGGAGCTCACCAGGCTGGTGTATGCTACGCCAGCCATCATGGTGAGCAAGACAGAGAGCTGAGGAAGCTCACCAGGCTGGTGTATGCTACGCCAGCTATCATGGTGAGCAAGGCAGAGAACTGAGAGCTCATCAGTCTAGTATATGGTACGTTAGCTATCACTGAGCTGGGGAGCTCAGTGGCTAGTGAATGGTACGCCATCAATCACTATGGGCTGGAGAGCTCGGCAGGCTGGTATGTGGCACGCTAGCCGTCACAGAGACCTGGGGAGCTCAGCAGGCTTGTGTGTGGTACTCTAGTCATCACGGTGAGTAGAGGCTGGTGTGAACAACATAGTAATAACTTGGTCAGATGTGTAGCTACGAAATAATATTTCGTAGCTACACATCTGACTTCTGTTGATAAACTGATTGAATCGGGACATTTCCAATTTTATTGCTTCTAATTCAATGCATATTGTGTTTAGTGAATGTTCCTAATTTTTTCAAAAGATTTTTTTTGTCCGATCGATCAAAATTTTCAAAAAGCTATGCCTGTGATCCGTCGGTTTCCTTTTGGTTTGTTGCACAGAACAACAATTCCATTTAGGAACACGGTAATCCAAATTCCAGTCAATGCAACTCTTCCATGACAGTCTTCCGTTGGACAGTCTTTGGATGAAAAAGTTTACCCACAAAATCAATATGATCAACCCAGCAGTTTGAGCTATTAAGTGTGAGGTACAGTTTTCTTTTAATGAACATGTCCTGAACCCCGCCGCTGCTGAGGCTCGCATCAAAGCTCCGGCGGAGACGAGTCTCCTAATTCAATCCTGACCTCCTGAGTTCAAGCATTTAACAATGAGGCTCAAATCAAACCATACATTTATCCACATGAAAAACAGTCGACGTGCAGACTGCTGATTCAATTGATGTAGACCGCTCTTAGCACAAGCACTGACTATTCAATTGATGTAGACCGCTCTTAGCACGAACGCTGATCATTCAATTGATGTAGACCGCTCTTAGCACGAACGCTGATCATTCAATTGATGTAGACCGCTTTTAGCACAAGCGCTGACTATTAAATTGATGTAGACCGCTCTTAGCACGAACGCTGATCATTCAATTGATGTAGACCGCTTTTAGCACGAGCGCTGACTATTCAATTGATGTAGACCGCTTTTAGCACAAGCGCTGACTATTAAATTGATGTAGACCACTTTATGCACGAGCGCTGATTATTCAATTGATGTAGACCGCTTTTAGCATGGCCCTGACTATATTCAATTGATGTAGACCACTTTAAGCACGAACGCTGACTATTGAATTAATGTAGACCGCGTTTAGCACGAGCGCTGACTATTCAATTGATGCCCCCTGCTTTTAGCGCTAGCGCTGATTATTCAATTGATGTAGACCGCTTTTAGCACGAACGCTGATTATTCGATTGATGTAGACCGCTTTTGGCACGAGCGCTGACTATTAAATTAATGTAGACCGCTTTTAGCACAGGCGCTGTCTATTCAATTGATGCACTGCTTTTAGCACAAGCGCTGACTATTCAATTGATGTAGACCGCTTTCAGCACGGGCGCTGACTATTCAATTGATGCACACTGCTTTTAGCACGAGCGCTGATTATTCAATTGATGTAGACCGCTTTAAGCACGAGCGCTGATCGTTCAATTGATGCAGACCACTTTTAGCATGGCCCTAACTATTCAATTGATGTAGACCACTTTTAGCACGAGCGCTGATTATTCAATTGATGTAGACCGCTTTAAGCACGAGCGCTGATCATTCAATTGATGCAGACCGCTTTTAGCATGGCCCTAACTATTCAATTGATGTAGACCACTTTTAGCACGAGCGCTGATTATTCAATTGATGTAGACCACTTTTAGCACGAGCGCTGATCATTCAATTGATGTAGAATATCGAAGCAACATACAATAGTTAAATCTTGTTTCTATTTGTCCCATTTCAAAATTGTGTTTAGATTGAGTTAGCGTTGCAGACAGCAGTGCTGAAATATCTCGTACTGTAAGACTGCTTGAATTCAGCTCTCTCTGACTGCTGCAATTCGAATATATCGTTTGTACGGTTTGATATGCTGTGTAACAATGAAAACTTTTGAATTATTTTATCTTGATAAGACGGAGACTAACAACGCTACAAATTCTTTTATTGCTGTATTTATGTTTGCCTGAGCCGCTGGTCCTGTAACGAGATAGCATGGCACGCTTGTTTGCCACGATGGCGGAGTTGACTGCGTGCTCAAATGCACTGTCTGTCGTGCTACGTGTTCTGATTTCAAGCCTCGGCAACACACCGCGGCTCTGTAGAACGAAACAATTTGGCGCCTACCCCCATGCCACCTAGTGTTTCGTAGTAAATCTACTTACCTGTCATTAAAGGCCGGGTGCAGTTATTTCATGTAGACCGGTGTGTGTTGCAGGCGACCGCGGCGAAGCTGGACGAGATTGCAGCTCCCGACGACAGAGCACCTGCAGCGGCAACAGGTGGCGCCCTCCAACTGGCCCTGACCGACGCTCGAACCAAGATCAGGCCAGGATAGCGACCACTCGTGTCCGTCGAAGCGTTTGTAAATTTTAGTTTCGTAGATAAAATCAAGAATTTTCTAAGATAGTACCATTGGTATGCTCATACCATTGATGTGTTTATTAAAATTCTCTTATAAAGAGTTTATGAGTAGAATTAATACAGATACAGATACAGACACTAGGCCGCATCCCCCAGAAAGGGGGGTGGCCGACGGCAAGGCGCACCTCACACCCTCACACGCTCACACTCACACAACTTAGCCCTTTTGTGCTAAAGGGTCCGGCCGGTAGCCCCTCAACTTACACTCTGGGTCCCGAATGTACCGAGGAACCGTC
>SDVV010027452.1:0-12106 GCA_016164225.1 Gammarus roeselii | reverse complement strand
CTTTCTCCCAAAACTGGCATCCGAGCACCACCACCCACAGCAACAATGTCAGCCTCTCTGTCATCCTCGACATTCAACAACACATCAAAATACTCGGCTCACCTCTTCCGTACATCACCACTTTCCAACAACAACTGGCCGTTTCATCTTTCACCACTTCCTCCTTTCCGGTCTCTCCCTTTCTCACCCTCTTCACCTCTTTCCAGAACATGTTTTTGCTCTCCTCAAAATTCTGGCACAACCGTCTGCCCCACCTGGCACCAGCGTCCTTTTGGCTTTCCTCACCACCCGCTTCACCTCGTTTCTCCTCTCTTTGTAGCTCTCACGAGCCACCTCCGTCTTCACCTGCAACCACTCCTCAAACGCTCCTCTTTTCCGTGCCACCGCCAGTTTGACCTCCTCGTTCCACCACTCGCAGCCTTTCTTCCTGCATCCTCCCGCACATCTCAGCAACGCATCCCTGAACGTCTCCCATTCTTCCTCCACATCTCTCAAGTCCTCTCCTCTCACGTTGACATATTCTTCCTTCAACGCCTGCTTGAACTCCTCGGCTCTACTTTTCACATTCAGTCCACTCACTTTCACTACCTCTCTCCCTCCTCCCACTCGTTTGTTGCCCTTCCACTTCTGCTCCACTCCTAATCTACCTTCCACCAGCAGATGGTGAGACACTCCTCCACCCTCCCCTCTCAACCCCTTCACATCCAACAGCCTCCCCACCACTCTCCTCGATATCAGCACAAAATCCATCAGTGCTCTCTCCACCATTGCACCATGGGCCATCCTTACCCATGCGTACTTATGAATATCTCGCTTCTTGAACAAACTGTTCCCGACCACCAACTCCTGCTCCATACACAGACCTATCAGGTTTTCTCCACTGTCATTACTACCGGGAACGCCATACCTTCCTATCACATTCTCCACCACTACATCTTTAACTCTCGCATTAAGGTCACCCAGTACAACTACATTGAAATGACCTCCAAAACTCTCAATACACTCACTCAAGTCAGTCCAGAATTGCTCCCCCTCTTCTTCACTCCTCTCGCTGCCAGGTCCACAAGCCCTCACAAATGCCCATCTTTCTACGCCTAACTTAACTTTCACCCACATCAATCTTGAGGGCACCTCCTTCCATTCGGTAGCGCTGCAAGCCAACCGATCACTCAATATCAAGACCACACCTTCTCGTGCCCTACCTTCCTCTACACCAGACTTTCTTCCACTTACCACACCAAACTCACATTCGCCCTTACTTTTCAACATCGTCTTACTCAGCGCCAACACATCAAACTTCCTCCTCACAAGCATCTCACCAATCTCCCTCTTCTTTACATCATTCGTACTACAACCACGCACATTCAGCTACCCTAACTATAGGGTTTGGAGAGGCATGTGCCTCTCCTCCCCCCGCTGGTCTTGCCTTCTTCGAGGAAAGGTTTTACAGAGAACGGGATTCCTAGCCCCTTCGCTCCGCCCCGTTTAGTCGCCTTTTACGACACGCTGGGGTTACGGTAGCACAATTCTACTCCCGGCTACGGGGTGCCCCTTTAGTCGCCTTCTGCGACACGCGGTGGATACGGTAGCATGATTCTAAAGCCCCGGCTACAAGACTACGTGAACGTATCTGCTGCTATTTGTTTCTTAATATTGTGTCCTGACGAAACTCTGAAAAATATTTACATTCAATGGGAAACAGGGAGTGGATTTAGTCAGATAATATCAATTGTGCAATAAAATATCATGGAAAAACAACGGCTTCTATTCGTATTAGTCATTCAATTACAAATATAGTAGTATTTATCATACCCTCCTACCGTGCGAAATATTCCAATACAATCATATATAGCGTTGACAAGACTTAATAACGTACATATATATAATCCGTCCGTAAGCAAACGTAACTGTAAGCAACCAGTTACCGTGAGGGAATCGTAAGTTACCGTAAGGAAACCGTAAGAAAAACTGTATTTTGTGAGAAGACCATATATCTCGAGATAAGATCTTTGTGTGACATTGATGGATAAAGAGACCCTCGAGTGCCATTTGCGTTTTGACCACCGTAAACGTAATTGACCAGAATATAACTAAATAAACATACAATTATAAGGTCCAAGCGACTAAGTCGGTCACACTAAGAAATAACATACTTCCTAACAATTACATTGACCGAATAAAAAAAAAAATTGCGTCTTGCATCCCTTAGACGCCTGACTCGCCTCCCCTTTCCTCCTCCCCTATCCTGCCCCACACCCGTCCCGGGTGCTCTGTCTGTACCTACAGTAATTAACTTGACCACATGAGTAATTGTCTTGACCTACAAGTATAATGTCCGAGTTAAACAGCGACAAAGTCAGACACACTAAGAAATAACATACTTCCTAACAATTACATTGTCCCGAATACAAACAAAAAGCGTCTGGCATCCCTATATCCAGGAGCGCAACCAACTTTTACCGAGGGGGGGGGTACTCGTGGGACCCCCAAAAAACTGCGTCTAACATCCTTTTACACTACTGTCGTGTGTCTGTCGTGTGTCTGTCGTGTGTCTGTCGTGTGTCTGTCGTGTGTCTGTCGTGTGTCTGTCGTGTGTCTGTCATTGGTCTGTCATTGGTCTGTCATTGGTCTGTCATTGGTCTGTTATTTGTCTGTCATTTGTCTGTCATTTGTCTGTCATTTATCGGTCATTTGTCTGTCATTTGTCTGTCATTTGTTTGTCATTTGTATGTCATTTGTCTGTCATTTGTCTGTCATTTGTCTGTCGTCTGTTTGTCTGTCGTGTCTGTCTTTCGTCTGTCTTTCTGTTTGTTGTCCATCTGTCGTCTGTCGGTCGTGTCTGGCGTCTGTCTATCATGTCTGTCGTCTGTCCTTCGTCTGTCTGTTGTCTGTCTGTTGTCTGTCTGTATGACTGTCCGTATGACTGTCTGTATGACTGTCTGTATGACTATATGTATGACTGTATGTATGACTGTCTGTATGACTGTATGTATGACTGTCTGTATGACTGTATGCATGACTGTCTTTCTGTCTCTCACGCTCTTCTTCAGTTCCCTTCGATTTATTAGTTAGACTTTGTATTGTTTCCATAATTTAGGGAGATCAAAGAAGCAACAAAAAATGATGTGAATTAGTTTCATGAGGTAACAAGATCTAAACAAAAGGATCATCGTCACAAAAGCAATCAATGCCACTCTCATTAGAATGACTGGTCGCCAGGGATAACAAGTCCTATCGAAATTTTGAAAGTGTTTATGAGTATCAGCTATGCTGAAAGTGGTTGGGTATGGTAGTAGGATATTCATGCATGTGTTTGTTGTTCTCGAAGTGCATGTACTGTGTTGACCAGTTGGTATGTAATTATGTTATTGAAGTGTCCGTTTTAGTCTTGGCCGTACGCCCATCAGACATTAACCTCATCTTTACTTATCGACTTTAAGTGAACCAGTGTTGTCCTCAGTCTTATTCCAAGTATAATAAGTAGATAGATCAATACTTAGGGCCAGTTCAGAATGGAAGAAAAAGCCGAGTCTCACAATATTATTTTGTTGTAGCACCATTTGGGCGCAGGCTGCGGCTTCCTTGGCCTCCGAAAATATATTTTCAAAACCTAGCCACATTGCGAATACGGCAAGCGATCGAAGACGAACGGTCTCCTTTGGTCGTGTGCAACTTTTTAATATACAGGGCTTATCCAAAACATGTTCCTTGTTTTGAAAGTCAGTGAGAGGCTTTAAATAAATTGTACAATATTTAATTGACACCAATCGAAAGCTAAAAGTCAAAAGTTTAAGATGAACTTACTGCGGAAGATGACTTATTTAACGTGTCATGCTTCATCCTGCCGATATCGACCAGCCTTTTGTGTTGCTACAGTAGAATCGTTGTTTTAAAATAAAGCTCAACAATGAGATTATTGCTGAATCAGTAGCTTCTCTATTTTATTCAGGATGTTTAATATATATGATATGAAGTCAATCTCCTGAATCAACACGCAATCAATAGCAAGGAAAAATTTAGAAGGATGTTCTAAAATAGTTTTATTGACCTATGAAAATAGAAGTTTATTTGTTAATAACTCTGTATAAGGTGGCGCAAATTACATTCATTCGTTTTTTTTTCTTATTAAGTTTAGAATGAAGCTAAGAATTAGTAGTCAACATTTGCGCTCTCCAATAAAATGATACAGGGAAAAAATTATCATGGTCGAAGAAGTGATTTAATCAGTATCGTAGCTGTGGAGTGTGCACGTGCTATAGCAAGTTATCTCCACGTAACAAGGACTGCATTTTTTTACCACAAACGGCAATCGTCCAACTAAGCGAATTGACCAAATGCTCTAATATCACGCCTCTTGATAAGTCCTTGGGACGGATCAGTAATACTGGTATTATTTCTTTATTCGTCGCTATTAACTAGATCAAAGCTGCCCAGAGTAGCCATTGCCACGTGTTTGTTATTGTCTATCTAACAGCACGTGTAATATATCAAGTGATAAAATATAATACAACGATGGCGGGCCGTTACAGAGAAATACCATTTCACGTTTGGAGTTTCTCTGTCATTGTAAGAGAAATAGAATGACGTCATGGGTAATATTGAGAACACTATTTGTCCAATCGTTGTCACTCATTCCCTATATACCACGACGCATATACTTGAAATAAAAAACGGGACAGTGGCCCTTTGCACCTCCGGTAAAGTTTATGACAAAAAAATATTCCTCAAATGATCCTCCATTTTTTAAATTTTATTCTAATTTGACTGGTCAAACAGCGTAAGTAGATAAAAGGACGACCACAGCTGTGCGCTGAGGTGATTGGATAAGAAGTTTTAAGAGTCTGGCCCCTGGTTTCATTACTGTCTGATTTATCCATGAAAACGGAAGGGGGAAGATATGGGAGACGGGAGGCAGGGGCGGAAAGGGACGCGAGGCGGGAGGCAAAGGTGGAATATGAGCGGGAGACAGAAGGCAAGGGCGGAAGTTGATACGGTAGATGTGAGGAAAGGTTGGAAATTTGGATGAGAGATGGGAGGCAAAGGCAGCAGATGGGACGGGAGACAGAAGAAAAGGGAGAAAGTGGAGACGGGAGACAGGAAGCAGGGTGGGAGTTGTGACGCGAGACGAGAGGCAAAGGCAAAGGATAGGACATGTGACAGGAGGCAGGGGTGGAAGTTGAGATGGGAATTCAGCAGGCAAGGGTGGAAGTTGGAACGGCAGAAGGAAGCAAGGGTGAAAGTTATGACCGTAAACAGGAGGCAAGGGTAGAAGTTGGGACGGGAATCAAGAGGCATGGGTGGGACTTGGGACGGAGAACAGGAGGCAAGGGGGAAAGTTGGGACGGGAGACAGGAGGCATGGGTAGAAGTTGGGGCGAGGGACAAGTGGCAAGGGTGGAAGTTGAGACGGCAAGAGCAAGAAATGGGCATCTTAGACGTGTGTGGGAAGGCAAGTTGCACAGATGGATTTGTACCTGTCAATAAAACAATTTTTTACTTGTATTGACTATGAAGACTCTCGCTGCCTATGAAGGTATCCACCGGAGTCCCAACGCGAACTTAATGCAGACTCCCCCGTAGGGCAATTGAAGAGTGGCAAAGTAGGTGCAACGTAGATTATGGGTAGGTTCAACGTAGGTTCAGAGTAGGTTTAACGTAGATACCGAGTAGGTTCAACGGAGATACTGAGTAGGTTTAACATAGGTACGAAGTAGGTTTAAAGTAGATACAGAGTAGGTTTAACGTAGATAAAGAGTAGGTTTAACGTAGATACAGAGTAGGTTTAACGTAGATTAGGGAGGGGGGAGCAAAGGTTCCAAGATTCAGAGGGGCCTCAAGTGGGTCCCAGAGGCCCCAGAGGCCCCTGAAAGGTCCAAGTGGGTCCCTTCAAATCATCCTGGTCTTCCGAGTCCCGTAACCCCGGGTCCCCGATTCCCGCGGGTTCCACGAGTACCCCCTTCCCTGGGTCACCTTGTCTCAACCAGCCTCGAAATATATAATGAAAAGCAATGCAAAATTTATCATCATGAAAAAAATGCAGAGAAAAATAATAGAGCTCACGAAATAAGAAACACCAAAATACAAAAAATAAGTGTTAATGATCCACCCCAAGACAACATAATAATGTGAGGCATAGAATGCACCAGCTGTCCTTGAGGCTAAGAAGCACACACCAACTGAAAATATGGTCGATATCGAACGCCTCAATCAACCGTAAGCGAAGCGACGGGCGCCTGGTCCGCAGGAGTCGTACTATAAAAGAGTCGAGACGCCCGAAGCTTAGATAACAGATCAGTGTGTAGTTCGATTCTGCAGATCTTTTGAAGAATGCATAGGCCAAGCATATAGTTAACTTACGTGAGTGTCGATGAGACCACACCCATGGGGTCAGACGGTGGCGCCATCTTGCACGACCCCGCGGAATGTAAGACTGAGGTCGCCAATCTCTGGACAAAGCACTCCCAGTACGGCTCAGAGTCGTATGGGAGGTGGGGGCAGCCATGCAGGTGCTGGAAGACGAGGATGAGCAGGATAAGCTGTTATAGATGACCTTCAATAACTGTAGGGCATGCTAATATAAGTTGTATGAGCGTCATTATATAAACGTCTAGAGCCTGTAACAGACAAGATTCAGTGTTCCCTGCAGCCTGCTCTAGACAGCATAGAAGACCCTCGGGAAATCCGAAAGTTATACAAAACACATTGTTACTAGCCTTATACCCTGCGAGTCCCATCGCATATGAAGTCCCAAGCAACGCTCCAATAATAGCATACAACGACGAGTTACAAATCTAACTGACCCGCTTGATTCACGTTGTTATTATGATAGAAGTTGTACAACGGCAAAATTAACTTGTTGATCGTTAACCTACGACGCAAAAACAAACTGAACTATTTCAAATTTCACCGGATTTTTTTTTTGGAGGGGGGGGGATTGAGTCTCAGCTCGAGCTGATAAATAATACCTGCTTTCAAAAAATATTTTAAATATGTAGTTCCTTGACTGAAAGTCATTTAACATAAAAGATATCCTGTTAGGGTTTTTATAAACGACAACAATAATTTATCTAATTTGCGATTAAATTTTCATGGTAAATTATAGGGCCACCTTCTCTACTGGGGGATTCCTCTCGGAACCTCGAACTTTGTTCATGACAATGACTCGTTTATCGTCTGTTACTTAAGAGAATAGATAGGCAAACTGTCACCCTCATATGGTAAACGCATTGCTTACCGTGGACTTTTTATCAATTCATTTAGTGCTGAGAATTGCCTTTTTATCAGGTAGCATAGTTGTCTTTCATCTTCAGGTAGCATAGTTGTCTTCCATCTCCAGGTAGCATAGTTGTCTTTCATCTCCAGGTAGCATAGTTGTCTTTCATCTTCAGGTAGCATAGTTGTATTTTACCTTCAGGTAGCATAGTTGTCTTTCATCTTCAGGTAGCATAGTTATCTTTTTTCTTCAGGTAGTATAGTTATCTTTCATTTTCAGGTAGCATAGTTGTTTTTCATCTCCAGGTAGCATAGTTGTCTTTCATCTCCAGGTAGCATAGTTGTATTTCATCTTCAGGTAGCATAGATGTCTTTCATCTTCAGGTAGCATAGTTGTCTCTCATCTCCAGGTAGCATAGTTGTCTTTCATCTTCAGGTAGCATAGTTGACTTTCATCTTCAGGTAGCATAGTTGTCTTACATCTTCAGGTAGCATAGTTGTCTTTCATCTTCAGGTAGCATAATTGTCTTTTATCATCAGATAGCATAGTTATCTTTCATCTCCAGGTAGCATAGCTGTCTTTCATCTTCAGGTAGCATAGTTGTTTTTCATCTCCAGGTAGCATAGTCGACTTTCATCTTCAGGTAGCATAGTTGTCTTTCATCTCCAGGTAGCATAGTTGTCTTTCATCTTCAGGTAGCATAGTTGTCTTTAATCTTCAGGTAGCATAGTTGTCTTCCATCTTCAGGCAGCTCAGTTCACAGTTATCATTTAGTATCACAGTTGTCATTCATCATCGGTTAGTGGAGTTGGCAATCGTCATCGGTTGGATTTTATTTGGGCCTCATTGTCATCTGTTGGAACAGTTGCACTTCATCTTGTGTGAGAACAGTTATTGATAGTCGCCCACAATCATGGTAACATCAAACTCGTGGTAGCAGCCGACTCGTGATAGCAGCCAACTCGTGATAGCAGCCAACTCGTGGAAGCATCCAACTCGTGATAGCAGTCAACTCGTGGTAGCAGCCAACTCGTGGTAACAGCCAGCTCGTGGTAGCAATCAACTCGTGGTAGCAGTCAACTCGTGGTAGCAACAAACTCGTGGTAGAAGCAAACTTGTGGAGGCAGCAAACTCGTGATAGCAGCCAACTCGTGGTCGCAGCCAACTTGTGGTAACAGCCAACTCGTGGTAGCAGTCAACTCGTGGTAGCAGTCAACTCATGCTAGCAACTAACTCGTGGTAGAACCAAACTCATGGAGGCATCAAATTCGTGGTAGCAGCCAACTCGTGGTAGCAGCCAACTCGTGGTAGCAGCCAACTCGTGGTAGCAGCCAACTCGTGGTAGCAGCCAACTCGTGGTAGCATCCAACTCGTGGTAGCAGCCAACTCGTGGTAGCAGCCAACTCGTGTTAGCAGTAAGCTCGTGGTAGCAACAAACTCATGGAAGAAACAAATTCAAGGTAGAAATAAACTCATAGAAACGGTAATTTTGTGGAAGCAGCCAACTCGTGGTAGCAGCCAGCTCGTGGTAGCAGCCAACTCGTGGTAGCAGCCAACTCGTGGTAGCAGCCTACTCGGGGTAGCAGCCAACTCGTGGTAGCAGCCAGCTCGTGGTTGCAACAAACTCGTGGTAGAAGCAAACTCATGGAGGCATCAAATTCGTCGTAGTAGCCAACTCGTGGTAGCAGCCAACTCGTGGTAGCATCCAACTCATGGTAGGAGCCAACTCGTGGTAGCAGCCAACTCGTGGTAGCAGCCAACTCGTGGTAGCAGCCAACTCGCGGTAGCAGCCAACTCGTGGTAGCAGCCTACTCGTGGTAGCAGCCAACTCGTGGTAGCAGAAAACTCGTGGAAGAAACAAACTCAAGGTAGAAACAAACTCATGGAAACGGTAAACTTGTGGAGGCAGCCAACTCGTGGTAGCAACCAACTCGTGGTAGCAGCCAACTCGTGGTAGCAGTCACTTAGTAGCGTACGAGAGGAGAGGCTGTGTCGTGGGGTGCTCCAGAAACGGGGTAACGGGGATAAACTGAAGGTGTTCCCCGATCACATTAGGAATTCTAATAAAAGAGTTTGGAAAACTATATCAACGGTGCATCTCTTAACTTTGTTAATGGGGAAATACAGTTTTTAAGTGACTTGATTGGAATGATGAGCTAACAACCACCGACCTACACGCCTCATTTTGCCTCTACAGCACCTAACTCCAGCCCCTTTTTCCCAAATTTTCTACATCCTATCTACCGCAAAGCCGGCCTACTCATACGGCTGGCCCCACTACGCACATCCCCATACACCCCTCTCCCAATCAAACAGTCACACACCCATCAGACCAAGCACCTGACAGTCTCCCGCACACAACGCGGTGTTGCCAGCCCCAAAAGGTATACACATCTGTCTATCGTGTTGCCATCCCAAGGATACAGTCTATCTCGCCCTGCACTGCCCCATGCGAGCTGTGCTGGCCCAGGGATACAGACACTTCTGTTCATCTCGCCCTTCACGGCCCCATGTGAGTTTCGTCATTGCCCTGCTCATGAAGCACGCTCGCCCGCCCTCGTGCCTGCTGATGCCGCACGCCCTCATTTCAGCTGATGCTCGCCCGCTCTCTTCCCAGCTGAATTCGACTCACCGCTCAACCCGCGACTTGAATCTGGACATTGTACCACCAATACACGTCCTACAGGCTGTGTTCCACTTCGTGTCTACTTGACTGTACTCGATGATGTGCACTCGAAAATTACTATTCTGCCTTTAAATAGCATGTGTTGACAATATTGACTGTAGTGTCAATAAAGCGTGCATATTCCGAGTGTTCGGTGTAACCAACCAAAGGAAAATACCGTTATCTTGTGTCGATGTTGTGATGATCAGAAACAAATTCCACAAGTGACCTTCTCCGCCTGTTTATCTCGCCCTGCTGTGCTCAAGTTACCTGTTCATTCTCTAGCAGTGATAGTAGGTGTTATTTTGGTACACGAATTTTCAACATTTCAAAATGCAACTTGTTATGGTCATTGCATAACTATATCTTAATAACGTATTTCCGCAATGCTAGGATGCCTCTGTTAGGATGCCGCACTGTTATAATGCCGCTCCAGTTCGTTTATCTGTTATATCAGATGTGTTTATATTACCTGTCTGGCTTTGGCATTATTCAAAGGTGTTACTGGAATTCCAATTTTCAGCATTGTCAATTGTAACCGATTCGCTTTAACAAAAGTATAGGGAAATGGGAGTGGGTAGTACCATAGCACAGTTCTCTGTCTGGCATATTGAAGGTGGTTCCTGCTCATAACATTCATGGGATGCTCGGTAGTGACACTTAAATCTTGCAATTTGGAATCGAGCTATGACTTCAACAACACTCCATTTACTGAAATTGATATAATTTCTCCTCCTTCTGATACTCCGCCGGCCATTTGCTGTTGCCCAGAATCTCGCTATAATTTCTACAACATTACAAGGCAAAAGGGAGCAGCTACGAATTTGTTAAACTTTGCATTCAACTTTTTAACTTTGCATTCAACTTTTTAACTTTGCATTCAACTTTTTAACTTTGCATTCAACTTTTTAACTTTGCATTCAACTTTTTAACTTTGCATTCAACTTTTTAACTTTGCATTCAACTCAACCCCCTAAAGGAAGTAACGCGTACCCGACTCGTACTTCTAGTAATTCAGTTCTCAAATCGCCGCTATCCCACGATACCCTACATCGGTAGGTCCCCTTAAAATATTATCATCGGATCCCGCATCTAGTTACAGTTACTACATTCATACTAGCTATCACGAAAATAATCACGAAAACAGAACTCAAGCAAACAGCTCATTTTCCCTCCGGAATTATTATTATTATTATTAAATCATTTATTTCCATCGTCTAGCAATGGGTTTTCAATTTATCTTACATTAAACATAACACTTCATTATCATGTACACTATTTGGATTACCGTAATTAAAAGTTCAATTGAATTCGTCGCAGCCCATCGCTAGTATGCCGCCGGTTCTTATATTATGCAACAAATTATTGATTACAATAATATATTCAATGACCAATAGCTACCGATTATTATAATTTTTTTTTTTTAGGTAAGAATCATGAATGTATGTTGTTGTGAAATCAATAATAAATGAGGTTTTGCAATCATGAATACACGGGGTGAGTAATTCACGAATACATGGGGTTATAACAATTACGAATACATTGGGTTGGGAGGGGTTGGAAATTTCGAATATATGGGGCTAGGAAATCCTGAGAACATGGGGTTGGTAAACTAACATATTGCATTAAAATATTGTTCAGATAGCTCTAAAAAAAATTATAAATAAAGAAGAGGTGAATAGACAACATGAATTATACATAAAGAATTTACATAATACGGAATATCTGCACTTCATTACCGCAAGGAAATGATTAAATAATTGACAATCACAATAATTCAATACTGGAGTGCAAAAGTGGAATGAATATGCTTCTGCAATAGCTAGAAGATAATGCACAATATAAGTTTAGGTGACAATGATTGTATCAAAAATAATACGGTGATCGGTAGATATAATTCAATGAATTATAATCACATTGCAACAAAATTATGCATAACAGAAAAAAGAAAAAAAGTCTGGCGATGGGAAATCAATAATAAATGAGGTTGAGCAATAATGAATACACGCGTGGGGAAATCGCGAATACATGGGGTTACGACAGAGACGGATACATTGGGTTGGTGAAATCGCGAAATATATGGGGTTAATGAATCCGGAGAACATGGGGTTGGGGAACCAACCTATTGTGCCATAGTTTGGGCCAATAGGCCTGTTGTTGTCTTCCTACACTTGTAAACATGTTGTACAGATAGTTAATATATACATATATACATACATATACACATAC
>SDVV010027451.1:0-12106 GCA_016164225.1 Gammarus roeselii | reverse complement strand
AGAGCGAGAATTGATAGTCAGTAATAATGGCAGAGCGAGAGATGATAGTCCGTAATAATGACAGAGCGAGAATTGATAGTCCGTAATAATGATAGAGCGAGAATTGATAGTCCGTAATAATGATAGAGCGAGAATTGATAGTCCGTAATAATGAGAGCGAGAATTGATAGTCCGTAATAATGACAGAGCGAGAATTGATAGTCCGTAATAATGACAGAGCGAGAATTGATAGTCCGTAATAATGACAGAGCGAGAATTGATAGTCCGTAATAATGGTAGAGCGAGAATTAATAGCCCGTAATAATGACAGAGCGAGAATTGATAGTCCGTAATAATGACAGAGCGAGAATTGATACTCCGTAATAATGACAGAGCGAGAATTGATACTCCGTAATAATGACAGAGCGAGAATTGATAGTCCGTAATGATGATAGAGCGAGAATTGATAGTCCGTAATAATGATAGAGCGAGAAAAAATGTCGCCCGGTAAAACCTGTACTTGCCCTCCTAAGGAAACTTTTCAAAGAACTTCGAAACTTCTTCACGTGAGTCAAGTGACGAACAATTTGATGCTCTTGTCGTACGCACTTTCCCTTCCTGTTTATACGACATTAAGAAGCTTCGAACTTCGGAGAGGGACGTCATAAATTTTTCTTACTTCTTATGGTTTCAATGCCATTAACATCAGAGTGATGGTAATTGCAGTGACTGTCGCCCATCAGACCAATATTGCGGACAATGAGAATTCAGTAAATTAAGCACCACCTCGTGTTGGAAAATACCTTAGCTTGATTCATAGCTTAACCTAGAAAAAAAAATGGAATGAAAAATTTCCTGCCCGACCCCAGACTTTTCTCTCGCACGTTACTGGACTCAATCGAAAAATGGTTCTCCAAACGCTTGCTCATTTCTTTGAAGTAAACAAGTTTCCCTCGAGGTTTCAAGACAAAGGTTTTCCAATGCATGGGTGCAATATCCTTTTCGAGGTTGTATTTTCCCTTCGCAAATAGCTTCGTGTGTTCTTGACAGTCTGAGTCCTGCGACGTAAAGTGGGTCGACACTATGTTTCGGCATATGCGTGGTTGTTAGCACATATGTGTATGTTAAATGCTAGGCCATGTCTAGTAGAACCTAACAAGTAAGACTGACGAACGGGACAAGTGAACTGGACAGAAGTGAACTGGACAGAAGTGAACTGGACAGAAGTGAACTGGACAGAAGTGAACTGGACAGAAGTGAACTGGACAGAAGTGAACTGGACAGAAGTGAACTGGACAGAAGTGAACTGGACAGAAGTGAACTAGACAGAAGTGAACTAGACAGAAGTGAACTGGACAGAAGTGAACTAGACAGACGCGAACTGGACAGACGCGAACTGGACAGAAGTGAACTGAGCAGGCTCTAACTGGGCAGAAGTGAACTAGACATGTGAGCTGGACTGAAGTGAACTGGACAGAAGTGAACTGAACGGAAGTGAACTGGACAGCAGTGAACTATACAGAAGTGAAGAGGATAGAATCTATTCGAGAACAAAATGAGTTTACCCTTGTTACATCTCATGGTTCCGTTATCGTTCGGAAGTAAGTCAGTAATGAAGAAAGTATCAGAGATGCTAGCGGGTCATTTACGATAGAATAACGTCATTACTTCTTCAATCAACTGGTAATGCAATGTTACTGTTTGGCAACATTGTGAGTGACGATTTACCAATAATAAGCCACTATACTATAATTGATCATAACTTTGGCTAGTTCGTGCAGTAAAAAGTTTGTTTCGAGATGACGTCATACATGTGATCGACGCTCGGGCCGGAGCTCTCAGGAACACGTCAGTAGACCTGTTCATAATCAATGGAAAACAATCACATTCTGTATCTTCTCGCGTTTATTTGCACTGGCGTCTAGAAACAAGCACGCCAATACCTCATTGATATTCAACTGCAGTTCATTATTCAAGCAAAACTCTGACCTACTTTGACCTCTTCATATGCATAGGTGACTTTCTTCTAACCTTGACAGGCCTTCTGAAGGTCGAGTCATTATTTGAAGTTCCTAACAAAATCTTTTGATTCCTTTGATGCATTGAGAAACGAGGACATGTTCGACAGCCAGAGGGCAGTGCTCGCCAGAGAGCAGTGCTCGCCAGAGAGCAGTGCTCGCCAGAGAGCAGTGCTCGCCAGAGAGCACTGCTCGCTAAAGAGCAGTGCTCGCCAGAGAGCAGTGCTCACCAGAGAGCAGTGCTCGCCAGAGAGCAGTGCTCGCCAGAGAGCAGTGCTCGCCAGAGAGCAGTGCTCGCCAGAGAGCAGTGCTCGCCAGAGAGCAGTGCTCGCCAGAAAGCAGTGCTCGCCAGAGAGCAGTGCTCGCCAGAAAGTAGTGCTCGCCAGAGAGCAGTGCTCGCCAGAGAGTAGTGCTCGCCAGAAAGCAGTGCTCGCCAGAAAGCAGTGCTCGCCAGAAAGCAGTGCTCGCCAGAAAGCAGTACTCGCCAGAGAGCAGTGCTCGCCAGAGAGCAGTGCTCGCCAGAAAGTAGTGCTCGCCAGAGAGTAGTGCTCGCCAGAGAGTAGTGCTCGCCAGAGAGTAGTGCTCGCCAGAGAGTAGTGCTCGCCAGAGAGTAGTGCTCGCCAGAGAGTAGTGCTCGCCAGAAAGTAGTGCTCGCCAGAAAGTAGTGCTCGCCAGAAAGTAGTGCTCGCCAGAAAGTAGTGCTCGCCAGAAAGTAGTGCTCGCTAGAGAGTAGTGCTCGCTAGAGAGAAGTGCTCGCCAGGGTAGAGGGTAACAGGCATGAGAGGGTAGAAGGCATGAGACGGCAGCAGGCATGAGACGGCAGCAGGCATGAGACGGCAGCAGGCATGAGACGGCAGCAGGCATGAGGGCAGCAGGCATGAGAGGGCAGCAGGCATGAGAGGGCAGCAGGCATGAGAGGGCAGCAGGCATGAGAGGGCAGCAGGCATAAGACGGCAGCAGGCATGAGACGGCATCAGGCATGAGACGGCAGCAGGCATGAGAGGGCAGCAGGCATGAGAGGGTAGTATGCATGAGACGGCAGCAGGCATGAGAGGGCAGCAGGCGTGAGAGGGTAGTAAGCATGAGACGGCAGCAGGCATGAGAGGGTAGCAGGCATGTGAGGGTAGCAGGCATGTGAGGGTAGCAGGCATAATAGTCACAGGCATGAGAGGGTAGCAGACATGAGAGGGTAGCAGGCATGTGAGGGTAGCAGGCATAATAGAGTCACAGGCATGAGAGGGTAGCAGGCGTGAGAGGGCAGCAGGCGTGAGAGGGCAGCAGGTGTGAGAAGGTAGCAGGCGTGAGGGCAGCATGCGTGAGAAGGCAGCAGGCGTGAGAGGACAGCAGGCGTGAGAAGGTAGCAGGCGTGAGAGGGCAGCAGGTGTGAGAGGGCAGCAGGTGTGAGAGGGCAGCAGGCGTGAGAGGGCAGCAGGCGTGAGAGGGCAGCAGGCGTGAGAAGGCAGCAGGCGGAGAGGGCAGCAGGCGGAGAGGGCAGCAGGCGTGGAGAGGGCAGCAGGCGTGGAGAGGGCAGCAGGCGTGAGAAGCATGAGTTAACTCACTGGCAATGGCACTATAAACACAGAATTCGATCTGGTACGAACAACGTAAGACCAATCTGATAGTAACAGTTTGTTGTTCTGAGCAGATAAAAAACGCAATGATCGCGTACTGAACAACATTATTACCACTCGTAGGAACCAATTTTAACACGACTGTTTTTTTCGGCTTTGCCCCGATTATAGCTCATATTGATCAAATAAATATTTATAATATCGTCCGCTAGTCTGTTGATGAGATCGCCCTTCGTAATGAACGCTTTTTGCTGCTTCTCTTCGTGAAAACAACGCCTACATGGCCTTTCAATAACTTATTCTGCAATTGGATAGAGCATAAAACATTTCATAATCTGTAGAGAAATAAAATTCATCACAAACATTCTGTTAGGCTTCTGCATCGTCCAATATTGTCTCACGAAGCCTCGATTTTTTTTCAGTTTTTTTCTGTCCACAGAAATTGTTGATGAGCAGCAAGGTCTCAAGGTAAAAGTAGGGAACAAGTTACCGCTCTCGTTCCGATGACTCAAAAACTTAAATTCTTCTTTATTTAGGAGCTGCAACTTATATGAGTAGTCTCTCCGTAGACAGCCCGAGTGTGCTCTGGCGGCAGCTTGCAGCTGAATTTGATTTGATTTAAGCCTCATTTTCACTGGAGCCTCAACGTGAGTCATAACAGGCTCCCCCGTAGGGTTCGGCGATCATGGATTACAGTAGGCTTGCACACCCACCTTTGTGTGCGAGAAAAACAACGTTTTCAAAGTTAGAACATTTTGAAAACTTCAGTCGTGTCAGACGCACGCTGGTGCGCACAAAAAAAAACATTTAGATGAATCGGATCTCCGCTTTTAATCGTTTAGAACTTCAAGAGCAATATTTACGCACGCTAATTCGTACAGGCGGCATCGTCGAAACTGGTACAAGGTTTACGGCTACACGGACCGAGTCAGCTCCGACAGCAACGCAACACAATGTTTACAGCTACGCGGTCTAGTTCGGTAAGAGTACAATTCATCTATTCATATTAGATAAAGACTAGGACGAAACGATTCCGCGCCTTCAACCACTCAGAACCTCATGAGTAATACGTACGCGCCAGTGAGCACAGAAAGTATCGTCGAAATTGGTACAACGGCTACGGATTTACGGATTGGATTAACTCCATCCGCAACGCATCACAAGGTTTATGGCTACGCGCCCCACGTCAACCATAGAAAATACGAATGGTCCGTACACGCGCGAGCGAGCACAGACTGAAAAACACTTATTCACACAATCACCATCAGGAACTATCGCGCAAATTCATTAACATTGTTCAAGATGACAAAATTGTGGCTTGCGAAGAAGAAAGGGCAGGTTCATCTTGGGCTGAAAAAATGTTCAAGTTATTGAAATCTCACTTATTGTTTAGGGAGATAGGGTGGTGGGCAGAGGTTCCTCGGGTCCCAAAAGAGTCCGATGGGTCCCGGAGGGTAATCCAAGTTCCCCAGGTCCCCGAGCTCCCCAGGTCCCTCGAGTCCCCTCGTCTCAGCTCATCTGAGCTTGTCTAGACTCATTTCGGCCAGTCTCGATTCGTCGCACCCAACTCAACTTGCCTCGAAATGTTCGACATGTTCGACTGATCTTGACGCACCTCGACCAGCCTTGACGCGGCTCTCCTCTCCGCGCCGGTATCCTGTGGACTATAATAACTTATTTTTCTACTGAAGCATTTTAGGGTGGGAGCGGCGTGGCGTGGGAGGCAAAGGTCCCTTGGGTCCCGTAAGAGCCCGTTGAGCCGCGGAGGGTAACCCAAGTCCCCCGGGTCCCTCGAGTCCCTTCGTCTCGGCTCATCTCGGCGTGTCTCGAATTCCTTCGGCCAGTCTCGGCTCGTCGCACCCAGCTCGACTTGCTCAACATGTTTCGACTAATTTCGACGCAGCTCGAACAGCCTCGACGTGGCTCCTCTTCTTTACTGCGTCAGCAAAACTGTGGACTGAATTAACTAATTTCTCTACTCAGGCACTCCACATATATACATTCCTCTGTGTATGGGTTTTACAGAGTGAGGAAGGGGGAGCAGAGGTTCCAGGATTTGGAAGGACCTCATGAGGGTCCCACAATTTCTTAAGAGGGTCCCAAAGGCTCTCAAGGATGTCCCAAAGGGCCCCAGAAGGGTCCAAGTGGGTCCCCCAAATCTTCATGGTCTTCCAAGTCCCCCGTTCCCCGGGTCCCGAAACCACGGGTCCCCCGAGTCCCGGGGGTCCTACGAGAACCCTCCATTCCCTGGGTCGCCTAGTCTCAACCAACTTCGATAAATAATAAAAAATGCAAAATTTATCATGAAAAAAGAGCAGAGACAGCGCCCAAGAAAGAAGAAATAATTAAATACCAAAATAAAGTGTTAATGATCTATAAAATTAATAATCATCCATCCACCCCAATTTGTAGCTGAAGATACGATCCATTAAGGAATGAAGATAGTGAAGTCAACTGCCAGCACTGCTGATGCACCTCAGGGGAATGAATACTTGCTACCGTAACCCTTACGTGTCATAGGAGGCAATAAATTGAGGCGGAGCGATAGAGCAGGGGATTCCCTCTTCAGCAATTTCCTCCCTCTAAGACGGCGATATGAGCGGAGGTTGTGAGGCCCACGCCTCTCCAAACAAATTGGGGCGGAGTGATCGAGCAGGAGATTCCCTCTTCTGAAATTTCCTCCCTCTAATATGAGCGGAGGTGCGTGAAGCCAACGCCTCTCCAAACTATATTGTTAGGTTCACAAAATGTGCGTGGTTGTCGTGCGGACAAAGCAACGGGGAGAAAGATTGGGGAGGCGCTTGTAGGGAGAAAGTTGGATGTGTCGACACTGAGCGAGACGAAGTTGGAAAGTAGGGTCGAAAGTGTGTTATGTGTGTAGCTAGAAAGAAGTTGTGCGTGGAGGAAGGCTGGGCACGAGAAGGTGTTGTGTTGTTACTAAATGTTCGATTGACTAATAGCGTTACAAAGTGAAAGGAAGTGTCCTCTAGTTTGATTTGATGCTTACGGACCAGGTGTCAAGACGAATGAAGAGGAGAAGAACCGTTTTATATTAACCTGAGTGAGTGTCATGAGAGATTTGGAGTTCGATCTCAAGCCACTAAGGTTAGGCGACAGGTGGCGAAGTTTAGGTAAACGGACACTTTTCCGGAACTCCCGCGTTAACCAGAGTGGGCTAGTAGCAGACCAGAGTGGGCTAGTAGCAGACCAGAGTGGGCTAGTAGCAGACCAGAGTGGGCTAGTAGCAGACCAGAGTGGGCTAGTAGCAGACCAGAGTGGGCTAGTAGCAGACCAGAGTGGGCTAGTAGCAGAACTGACAAAAGCGAAGAGGGAAGAAACTTTTATTTAAAAAGATAGGCTACAATAATTTTTCTTAACACAGCAATTACCGGCTCCGGATAATGTAGTTTTACCAGCTCCCCCGGATGATAACAAAGCGGGTCCCACTGTTGCCACAGAGGACGATGTCCGGCGGTCTAGGCCTATACCCTCATTTCCACCCGGCTCTGAGGGGGGGGTTGGATGGTGTGCGTTCTGCTCCGCTGAGGATGCTCTGGGACGGGCGTCCGCCTGCCTTCAATGCTCACAGAATTTCTTAATATGGAACGAATTGGGCTCCCCGACTTCATTATTCCCACTTCTTCGGAGCTTCTATGAGCGCTTTGGTAAAGAAGGAGGCTTGCTACGAAGTTGAGAGACAAACCACTGTTTTCAAGACTCGGACAAGAACTTCGCACCATACAGTTGGCGTTCCCAACCGGAGGAGAGGGTGGAGCAGCTTCCCAAACTGCCTGAAATTATAAAAGAATTCCTAGTAAAATTGACCTACGCAACCCCTCTGAATAGAAGCAAAGGAGATACTTTTCTCAGCTGTTCGGAACCACGCTCCAGGCGTTTTCAGGCTGTTATGGAAAGCATACTCGCAAACAGCAGCATTGTATTACGGTGAAAAAGTGTTTCAGTCATCCACTGGTGTTCTATAAATTAACACATTAGGACCAGCTCTGTTCTCGATGGGGAACGACGAGGTTGCCCGAACTGATGAATCCGCGTTCAATGTCTGCTACCTTGATGATGCCACGCTTGGAGATACACCAGAAAAGTTATTGCAAGAAGTGCAATGCTTAAGCAATCAGTTGCAACATGTTGGCTTAGAGGATGATGGTAGAAAGTCCGAATGAACTCTCCTGGCCCTCTGGCCTCAGCAGTTGGATCATTCAGAAAGATGCTTTAGGTAGGTGCTACCTGAGGTTGGAGTGGTTCCGATCAGCCACTGAACTACTTTTTAGAACAAAGTTTACCTGATGCATTCATGAAGCAATAAAAATGACCTGATGCGAATGATCGACCACACGTTTGGAGCAGATCGACGGTCATCAAACTTTAGCTTAAGAGGAAATTTGTTTCTCCATTCCTAAATTGCAGTGAGTGTGCTTGAATCTCTACTCTGCTATCAATATGGCGAGTGTTTGAGAACTTTCAATTTAATTTTAAGGGATGTTGTTACTAGTATCCACGGTCTTGGAATCAAGACACTACCGGTTAGTCATGGTGGCCTCAAGTTTCGCAATGCCGGAGATATTGCCCTTCCAGCCTCCATTTCTTAGTAACATTCCACGAGTTTACAAGTTTGCAAGTGTAAGAAGACAACAACAGACCTTTTGAGTCAAACTAGGTTGCTTTTGATAGCAAGATGATAACTTCTAAACTAGAACGTCTAACAGCGCTTTTTTTATGAGCATTTCTGTTCATAAAAACAACAAGGAAACGGCTTAGCTAATTAACGGCAACTCATGTAGAATTTATCGAGCCGAGACTTGAACGTTTCGATTGTATTGCTGTTTACAGCCTCCGCTTCAAGTTTGTTCCATTCTTTGACAACTCTATACGTGAATAAATCAAGCGTGATGTCGAGTGAAAAACACGTACCAACGATCCTGTATCCAACATTCGTAGTCACTCCGTTTGTATCTAGAGCGAAAAGGCACGCTCGGTCGATGTTTCCCTTACCCTTCATAATCTCCCACACTTCGATATGTCGCCTTTTCTAAGATATGGAGACCAGAATTGAACGGAATACTCGAGATGCGGTCTAACAAATACATTGCAAAGCTTTATAATACTGTGTGTTTCTGTACGAGATAGTGCAGGAAATCATACCTAGCATTTGTCGCCTCTTTGGCATCACCGTTTCATTGCTTGCTGCTTTTCAAGTTGCTAATGATGACACCTAAATCTCACTCTTCGGTGACGGGAATCAGTTTCTTACTGGCCATTTGAGTATTCGTGCATGCGGTTATGAGGACCCATTTACATAATTCTCCATTTGTCCACCAGTCAAGAATTTTGTTCAAGTCTAATTGGATTTGCTCACACTCTAGTTCGGTTTACACTTCTCCTCCTACCTTTGTATCGTCTGCAAACTTATTAATGCTCGAAAGTACGTTTATATTGAGATCGCTTATGAATACTATGAAGAGAACTGGACCTAATACGGATCCTTGAGGCACGCCGCTTGTAACATTACCCCAAGAGGAGGAATCACCGTTAAGTAGAACTCGCTGTCGTCTGTCCATAAGCCAACAAGCTCGCCTCGAATACCGATGCTGTGCAATTTACTAACCAAATGCTTGTGGGGACTTTATCGAAAGCCTTTTGAAAGTCAAGCTAAATGATGTCGATCGGAGATTTTGCGTCGTGAATTCCAATTATATTACTGAAAAAAGTAGCAGATCCGCAGGACAGGAATGATTGTGTCTAAAGCAAAGCTGGGAGTGTCTAATCAACTTATTAAAATTTCCAGCAAATTTGGCAATGACTGACGTAAGACTAATTGGTCGGTAATTGCCGGGACACTTCTTCTCCTTTTTTAAAATTGGAGTGACGTTGGCCTCTTTGTATTGAGAGAGCAAGTGCCATTTCAGAGAGATTGAGTGAAAATATTCGATAAATGTTAAGCGATATCATTTTTAGTTTCTTTCAAAACTCTGGGATGAGCTTGGTCTGGACGGGGAGATTGTGATTTTCAATATATCTATATATTTAATAACATGGGCAGGGGAAAAGTTCACTGTACTGAGGGCTTCAATTCGTCTCTACGCTTAGTCGAAGTAGTTCTTCCTGAGGTATACATCGTGGCTGACACGGAGAAGCAGCAGGGGATATATTGAGATGTGGGGAAAAATAGGTGCCATCCCCTTGACTTGGAAGGATTGAACGAGAGTAGGCAGAATGTATGGGATTTTCCTCTGATGGTGAGCACTCTAAACGGTTTGCTTTCTGTCGCCTCCTTGTTGCCTCGAGCAGAAAAAGCGTCCTTTGGATGCACGTAGTTCAAGTGATATCTTTGAGGGCTTAACTGGATTGAGAGAAACGTTACGCATTGCCGCTGCTAACAGCATCCCTGTCGGTGGGGTCAGATACGTTACGCATTGCCGCTGTTAACAGCATCCCTGTCGGTGCTGTCAGAGACGTTACGCATTGCTGCTGCTAACAGAATCCCTGTCGGTGCGGTCAGAGACGTTACGCATTGCCGCAGCTAACAGCATCCCTGCCGGTGCGGTCAGAGACGTTACGCATTGCCGCTGCAAACTGCATTTCTGTCGGAGCGGACAGAGACGTTACGCATTGCCGCTGCTAACAGCATTCCTGTCGGTGCTGTCAGAGACGTTACGCATTGCTGCTGCTAACAGCATCCCTGTCGGTGCGGTCAGAGACGTTACGCATTGCCGCTGCTAACAGCATCCCTGTCGGTGTAACCAGATACGTTACGCATTACCGCTGCTCACAGCATCCCTGTCGGTGCGGTCAGAGACGTTACTCATTTTCGCTGCTACCAGCATCCCTGTCGGTGCGGTCAGAGACGTTACGCATTGCCGCTGCTAACAGCATCCCTGTTGGTGCGGTCAGAGACATTACGCATTGCCGCTGCTAACAGCATCCCTGTTGGTGTGGTCAGAGACGTTACGCAGTGCCGCTGCTTACAGCATCCCTGTCAGTGTGGTCAGAGACATTACGCATTGCCGCATGCTAACAGCATCCCTGTCGGTATGGTCAGAGACGTTACACATTGCCGCTACTAACAGCATCCCTGTGGGTGCGGTCAGAGACGTTGCGCATTGCCGCTGCTAACAGCATCACTGCCGGTGTGGTCAGAGACGTAACGCATTGCTGCTGCTAAGAGCATCCCTGTCGGTGTGGTCAGAGACGTTACACATTGCCGCTGCTAACAGCATCCTTGTTGGTGCGGTCAGAGACGTTACGCATTGCCGCTGCTAACAGCATCCCTGTCTGTGTGGTCAAAGACATCACGCATTGCCGCTGCTAACAGCATCCCTGTCGGTGCGGTCCGAGACGTTAAGCATTGCACCTGCTAACAGCAACACTTGTCAGTGCGGTCAGAGGCGTTATGCATTGCCGCTACGCATTGCCGCTGCTAACAGCATCTCTGTCTGTGTGGTCAGAGACGTTACGCATTGCCGCTACTAACAGCATCTCTGTCGGTGTGGTCAGAGACGTTACGCATTGCCGCTGCTAACATCCCTGTCGGTGTGGTCAGAGACGTTACGCATTGCCGCTGCTTATAGCATCCCTGTCTGTGCGGTCAAAGACATTACGCATTGCCGCTGCTAACAGCATCCCTGTCGGTATGGTCAGAGATGTTACGCATTGCCGCTACTAACAGCATCCCTGTCGGTGCGATCAGAGACGTTACGCATTGCCGCTGCTAACAGCATCACTGCCGGTGTGGTCAGAGACGTTACGCATTGCCGCTGCTAAAAGCATCCCTGTCTGTGAGGTCAGAGACGTTACGCATTGCCACTGTTAACAGCATCCCTGTCGGTGCAGTCAGAGACGTTACGCATTGCCGCTGCTAACAGCATCCCTGTCGGTGCGGTCAGAGAATCGGGAATTAGGGTTGCATGAAATTTCATGCAGGTATAATGACGGCCTTCTTCTCAGGCACTCGGTGCCGAACGATATCGTCAACGAGATCTTTGCAGAGAGCGGGGCTCTTACTGAATCTCGAACTTCTGGAGAGAGGCCTGGCATCACAAGTTCTTCTTTCAAAACTGGAAAGAGTGTGTGTTGTGACGATATGTTGAGCAATATCAGCTATTCCGCAACTACAGGTCAGAGAGGCGTTGCGCAGGAGGTATGGCGCGTGGATGCGACAATTCCAATTTCAGAACATTGCTTTGGAATCGTTTAGTCCAGCTGAGGAACAAGCGGGGACATATCTCTTCTCCCTGAATTGTTTAGTCCAGCTGAGGAACAAGCGGGGACATATCTCTTCTCCCTGAATTGTTCAGTCCAGCTGAGGAACAAGCGGGGACATATCTCTTCTCCCTGAATTGTTTAGTCCAGCTGAGAAACAAGCAGGGACATATCTCTTCTCCCTGAATTGTTTAGTCCAGCTGAGGAACAAGCGGGGACATATCTCCTCTCCCTGAATAGTTGTCCAGCTGAGGAACAAGCGGGGACATATCTCTTCTCCCTGAATTGTTTAGTCCAGCTGAGGAACAAGCGGGGACATAT
>SDVV010027450.1:0-12106 GCA_016164225.1 Gammarus roeselii | reverse complement strand
GGCCAGGAGATAAACAGGAAACCGGCGATGGTGGGGAGGGGAAACGGGGGCTTGGTTCTGGGGCTATGGGCGGCTCCTGGAGCTTGTGGGGTGGTGTTTGGGGCCACTCATTTCACTTGAGATAATTTCAGCTGGAATTCCACGGTGTCTTGCTGACGTGATTCTTCCTGATTAAATAACTGATGAAAGTTTCTTCCCGACAATATTATTGACGTAATTCTTTTTCTTGATCAAATGAATAATTGAGAAAACTCTTCACTTTTCGCACTTGCTCCAAACAGCCCACCCCTCCCCCACAATGCACTTTTGCCACGCTTCGGAGCTACACTACGGCACGTCTGAACTCCACGACTGTTACGAGTAGACTATATATATGAAGATACAGACGCAAGGTGAATGCCCAGAACGGGAGATTCCGACGGCGCCTCACACGCCTCGCATGCACTATCACACTCACGAAAACGTAGCTCTTTAGCGCTGGATCAGGAGGGAGGTTCACGATCAGTGTCAGCAGTAGGGCACAACAGCTTTCACTGGTGTATCCCTGCTGCGTCATTGTTTCCGGGCTCTTCCCCACCCACGTCCATCCCAGTTCTCTCCGAGACGCTAACAGCGGGAGAGCCTATCAGGGCCGCGTCAAAATTCATCTTTTCACAATCATTCTCCACTCACGCCTATCCATTGCACGCTGTCTCGCTCCCACCTCACTGACGTCTCTTCTCCTTAAAGCATGCTCCACGTCATCCACCCACTCAACTTTGGTCTTCTATGAGGCCTACGTCCACACACCTCCGCTTCTCACCTTCCGTCCTCGACATGAGTCTGAACCGCCTTAAAACACCTAAATCTACTCTGTCCTCCAACTTCCTCACCATCCCCGTTCGAAATTCGAGCAACGTCATTCATGATTCTATTCCTCAACGACACTTCGGCTCTCTCAAAAATGTTGGCTCTAAAACATTCAACCCTCTGCTCTCGTCCGCTCTCGCCCATCGCGTCTCAGCCTCGTAGAGCACAGTTGGGACAACTACTCCCTTATATAACCCTTACCCTTCTTTTGCGTCCATACCTAGTACCCTACAGTTCATCCCACTCGTCAGTGCTCCCATCACTTTAACCATTCTTCCACTCTAGATTTACTAGTACAGTCTACTTCATATGAGAGTCCAGGTACTTGATACACTGAACTTCCGCCAATAGTTATCCATGCATGTGTACATTGATTCCGCTCGTATCTTCAGTCCTCGAACATCTCATTACTTTACTTTCACCCACTTCAACTCGAAGCTTCCTGTTGTAATACTCTTCCAATCACCGACACTAGCTTACACAACTTCCCCCTCCGAATCTGCCACCAGTGCCGTTTCATCCACCAAATACAAATGACTAAACTGCCAACTCCGACCATTTCAATTGAAAGCGACGTGCCACTTGAACATAACAAAACCTCCCCTTTGTTTGCCGTATCATTATTGCTGTGGATCAATCCATTAATTGACTGTGTTGAACCTGTCACTAATTGGTTGTGGCTAGCGAGTTGTTGACTTTATGAGCACCTCCAATTAAATATGGAGAGTCATTTTGCGTAGCTGTTGGAGCAATTATGTCATAGAGCTGTACAAAGACATGTTAGTCGTCTGATGAAGAGATCTGATTATCATCTGTATTATAAACACTCAGTAGAAATGGGCTCTTGTTTATTCTGCGAATTATATCGCAACAAATAGAAATTGAACTACTTACAATCAATGTCAACAAACTGAGCTTATGAAAGATAGGTACTCAAAAACCTAATCGAGGAATACAGCTATCTATAATTGCAGGTAAAGATACAAGAGCAACGCCTGATCCCTCATTAGGCGGCGGCCGACGATAAGCCTCACCAACAATCCTCTCATGCACCTACACATATACCAAAACTTAGTCTTTACGCTCTAATAGATCCTGCCAGGAACTCACAACACAAACCTCGGGTCAGGAATGGGGTCAGAGATCAGTGTCAGCAGCAGAGTCCGATAGCTTTCACAGGTTTACCCTGCTGTGTCGTAGTATTCGGGCACTGTTTCACCTATGTTCATCTATTTCTCAACGAGACCGCCAATTTCTCAACGACTCAAGCCTATCCATTGCACACTCTCTCTTTATCCACACTGGTATTGCTTTTCCCTCCACGCAATGAAACTTCCGAATTTGACTTTTCTTGAGTTGTCACCCAGTTGACACCCAATCATGTGTTCGAATAACTCTTCGCTGCTGTGCACTGCTTCCATACTCAACCAGTACTGAGCTTCCTTGCTGCTGTGCACTGCTTCCATACTCAACCAGTACTGAACTTTCTCGCTGCTGTGCACTGCTTCCATACTCAACCAGTACTGAACTTTCTCGCTGCTGTGCACTGCTTCCATACTCAACCAGTACTGAACTTTCTCGCTGCTGTGCACTGCTTTCATACTCAACCAGTACTAAACTTTCTCGCTGCTGTGCACTGCTTTCATACTCAACCAGTACTAAACTTTCTCGCTGCTGTGCACTGCTTTCATACTCAACCAGTACTGAACTTTCTCGCTGCTGTGCACTGCTTCCATACTCAACCAGTACTGAACTTTCTCGCTGCTGTGCACTGCTTCCATACTCAACCAGTACTGAACTGTCTCGCTGCTGTGCTCTGTTTCCCTGTTCACCAGTACCCTCACTTCCCGCTGCTGCACGACGCCTTCTTGCGTATCAGTACCCTCTACGCTACTGGGTCCTGCTGTTCTGCTAACCAGTATTCTAGCCCGGGTGCTGTGACTTAATCCCCTGCTCTCCAGTACCCTCTCCGCTACTGTGTCCGGTTCCCCTGCTCACCTGTACTCTATCCCGGCTGCCGTGACTTACTCCCCTGCTTCTCAGCACCCTCACTCCTTGCTGCTGTGCACTGCTCCCTTGCTCACCAGTATCCTCAGTCCACGCTGTTATGCACTGCATCTTTTTTGAACTGCTCCCTACTCTCCAGTGTCCTCCATCGCCACTGCTGTGGCTTGCTTCTTTGCTCACCATGCAGCGCACATACTTCCCGCTGTCGTTTGCTGCTCCCCTGCTCAACAGCTTTTTCACTCCACGTTGCCGTGTCCTGTTCCCCTGCACATCACTACCCTCACCATACCTGCCGTGCCAACTCTTCTGCTCAGCGGTACACTCACTCCACGCTGCCGTGATTTGCTACGCTGCTCACCAGTTCTTTCTCTTCCCGCTACCCTGGCCTATTTCCTGCTATCTTGCTTCCCAGCTCACCAGTTCCACTCTCATCGCTGCCATGGCAAAGTTTAAAACATTTATCAACACGCCTTTTTTGGTGGATCGCGCACCCTTTTTGAGCAGCTGTAAAATTCCAGTCCACTGCAAATAGCAGGCAATAACGGGCTTATAAAAATGCACGGGAGACCTCGTAAATTGTGAGAAGCGAGCAGTGGGAGGGGGTGGGGGAAGAGATTGGGGCAGAGGTGCATACATGAAAGGATTCGTGGAGCGAAATGTTTAAAAAAAATGCATGGTCCAACGCGGCTCGTAATTAAAGTGTTCATATTTGAATAATATTTTTTCTGAGAGCGATGGCAATGCATTGTGAGACAACCTTATTTTATGTCTGAGTTTTGTGTTCTTCTGATATCGTGCCTTCTCTTGTGACCTTCCATCAAGTGACACCACATTTGACTGGCATTTGTACAGGACAGTTAAAAATTACGGGAGTATTATCGTCGACTAGCCAGTTGACCGACGATAACTCGCCTGTAGGTGGAGGCGTGTTATTGCAAACGGTTGGCCGGCTGTAACCCAACTGTAGTTTGTGCTTTGATGTTGCAGCAGTGGCCGAGTGACACTCCTGTTGACGGTGCGATAGGTGAGTTTGAGATGAGTCACCTTTGCCATACCCCTACAGGCAGATGGTGCACTTCCATACCCCTACAGGCAGATGGTGCACTTCCATACCCCTACAGGCAGATGGTGCACGCTCTGTCTCAAGTTATTCATGGCTGTATTTAGACCATACGAGGTAATTCCACCCCCCCCAGCAGCAGCTGGCCCAGGCTACGTCCCGTCATCCTGGATACATAGTTTAGTTCCTATGTGTAGACATACGCTGTGTATGTATTATGTCTAGACATAGTCATTTGCTACAAAACTCTGGAAGTGGGCAAGATGGTGGACGGTTACAGAAGGGGAAGGTGCCCAGTCTCCTTGCCCACAAGGCTACGGGGAGTTGTCAGAGCTTGAACACAGAATATGCCATGTGATAGGCGGGCACTATACTGCTGGGTAGGCTATCCACTTGGCCACAGTGTGTGGCTACAATGTGTGGCTACAGTGTGTTGCTGAGAAAAAGATATACCCACTCGTTTTTCGAATGGTGCATTACTTTATCTTGCAATCTTTTAGCATCAGTTCAATACTGTGAGCATATGTCGAGAAAACCAACTAGAAGAAGCTAGCGGTAGGTTGCTCGCTTCTTAACCAAAATGGAAATCCTGTTGAAATTGGGTGCTTTGGTTGTCGCTCAATCGTCTCTGTTTTATTCACGACTGACACGTGTTAGGAATGAAATGATCAGCCTGTTGTTATGAAGGCTTAAATCTTCGAAAATTATTGGTAAATAAATTTTTTAACGCCCTCTGCATATCTATTTTTGTGCGCTCTAGTACTGATTCTAGTCATTCCGATCCCCAGCGCTTGAGGAGATGGGACTACAATGGGATTGCTTTATAAAGGAATACATGGAGAAATAAAAGTTACAGCTTCTAACACCCCTTAGCGTGCAAGTTAGAATTGTGCTACCTTAACCCCTGCGTGTCGTAGAAAGCGACTAATAAATGGCGGAGCGAGGGGGCTAGGAATCCCCTCCTCTGCAAAATTCTCCTTAAAAGACGATAAGATGAGTTGAGGGAGAAGAGGCTCTAAAAGGTTTGGAGAGGCTCACGCCCCTACAAGCCTTATTGATAGGGTCGGTAAATGTGCATGGTTGTTGTACGAATGAAGCGAAGAGGATACGGATTGGTATGATGTTTGTGAGGAAGAAGTTTGGTGTGATGGCGCTGAGTGAGACGAAATTGAAAGGTACGGGCGAATGTGAGTTTGGCGTGGTAAGTGGAAGAGAGTCGGGCATGGAGGAAGGTTAGGCACAAGAAGTTGTGGTGTTACAGTAATATGGAGTGATCGGTTGGCTAGTAGCACAAACCGAGTTGAAGGAGAGGTATTCAAGATTAATGTGGGGGAAGGATAAGTTAGGTATATAAAGATTGGTGTTTGTGAGTGGTGACGGACCTATAGCGAGAGCAGTGAGGATGAGAAGGAGCAGTTTTGGACCGGAAAGGTTCGCTCAGTAAACGTTTTACTTACCCTTCATAATCTTCCACACCTCGATAATGTCACCTCTGACACGACGCTGCTCTAGCGAATGAAGGTTGTGTTCACGTAGTCTGTCTTCGTACGATCTATTGCGCAGCGAAGGGATAAGTTTGGTAGCTTTCCGTTGAACCTTTTATAAGTTTATAACGTCTTTTCTAAGATATAGAGAATAAAATTGAACGGAATAGTCGAGATGCGGCTTAACAAATGCATTGTATAACTTATGAATACTGTGTCCTTTTTTGCATGAGAGAGTGCGAAATATCATGCCTTACATTTTGTTGCGTTGAGCGCGAGTGTATTTGGTCGTGGCTTAGTGCTGGTGGGAGCGAATTGGCAGAGTTGGCAGTTGTCAGTCGCTGTTTGAGGATTATACAGCACTGGTGGGGGATTCTGATGAGAAGCTGTGTAGGCTAGTATCGAAATATGGTAGAGCGTGAGAGGAGGAAGCTACGTGAGTACGTGAGCTCTCATTAGGAGAAGAATGAAATAGGTGAAGTAGCGAGTGAAGGAAGGGTGTAAAGTGATGGGAGCACTGAAGAGTATATTGAGTTGTAGTGCGTTGAGGTTGAAAACAACGAGAGTTTTGTATAAGGGGGTAGTTGTCTCAACTGTAATCTACGGAGCTGAGCCTTGAGGTGTGAGAGCAGGAGAGAGAAGAATGCTGAATGTTTTCGCGATGAAATGTTTGAGGATCATGGCAATAGTGACGGTGATTAGCAGGATAAATAACGACGTTGTTTGGATGGGAATGAAAATGGTGAAGAAGTTAGAGGACACAGTAGATTCACGTGTTCGGAGATGGTTCAGACAATTGGTGAGGATGGATGATGAGAGATTGGTGAAAGGGTGATGATGGCGGAGGAGAGTAGACGTAGCCTTATTGGTGGACCGAATTTTGGGGGATCGTTGGCGGGAATCAGGCGTTGGGAAAGAGAAAAATGTGTGTGTATGTAGCTAGAGAGCGTTTTATAGAGAATGGTAGTAAATGGACGAGTCTTGAAGCTGACCTAAAGTGCTTTCCCGCCTTGGAGTTGCGTTGAGGAACTGGATGGTCTTGGGCGGGGGGAGGGGAGGGGTAAACCAGTTTCACTGTCGGGCTCTGCTGCTGACACTGGCGCACACTCTGCTGCTGACACTGCAATACATACTCTTGACCCAGAGTGTGTGTTGCTGTGTCTCCCGGGTGGACCCTTTAGAGCAAAAATTACACATTTGGTTGGGTGTAGTGTATGAGAGAAGTGTGAGGGGCGCCCTGCCATCGGCCACCCTTCTTCCAGGGGAATTCGCCGTAGTGTTTGTATCTGTATCTGCATCTGTATTCTGTATCTGGAATATAACCTTTATAACGTTTATCTATGATAAACAAATATTGCACCCATTTTCAGGGTTTATACGGTTATTGTGTCAGAAAACTTCGTTTAGCCGAATGCAACTGAAATACATCGGGATTGCTTAGTTTTAGGTTAGATCTTGCCGTCAAAATCGAGGGGATTCTATTGTTATGTAAGTACTGGGAAACTGTATTGTGATAGTATTTATTTTCCAAGGGCCAGAGAAGTACACCTTCACCTCCTGGATCGAGGGATAAACAGAGTGGCATTCATTGAAAGTTCTGCCCCAGCTCAGATTATCCACTAATGTATCGTGGGTATAATTTATCTAATCCTTCGCAGGTATCCAAAAATTATTCTGTCATTTAGGAAGAATAACTGATGCAATTTAACAACATTTGAGTTAATTGTTTGGTCTAATTACTGTTGAAATATCCGGGATAATGGTTCGTTTACATAATTAATGACCACAGCGTCGAATGCTGACTTTGCACTGTTCGTGATCTTAACCAATTTACAAGGAAATTGCGCTCACGGTTCCTGGTAACAAAAACTCCCTCCCCCCCCTCCCCAGGTAGGATTCAACAAACTCGAATGGGTCACTTTCAATTGACTTCGACTCAACGCAGTTAACAAATCATGATCATTATAATTTTACGCAGTGATCAAAGCTCGAGGTAATGTATAGAAGGAAAAAAACCGTAAAGGCGTCAGTTGTTACGTCCCATATGCCATCAGTTTACTGCCCTTCTTCTTTCAGTGGCACCCGCAGCCGCGTGTTTGCCACGAAGCGGCTCACACCAAGCAAGAACTGTCAGGAGAGGATGGCTCACACCAAGCAAGAACTGTCAGAAGAGGATGGCTCACACCAAGCAAGAACTGTCAGAAGGGGATGGGATCAGCGCAGTCCTGCAATCCTTAGGTTCAACCCCTAACTTGCCCTTCCATGCATCATAAATAATTATTAGATACAGTATAATTGAAGAGAAAGTGACCGATTCCACATTCAAATGAAAGCGGGGGGGATGGAGTTGAGGGAGCGACAGGGGGGGAGGGGGGGCTGGAGGAGGTGAGGCGGGTTTTGTGCTCCCATCCATACATTTTTTGGTAAAAAACTATGTGATTATCCAGAAAGTAACGAATGAAAATTCATTCCAAATTAATGTCTAACGAAGAAACGTCAAACCTATTAAACTAACTAGTTTACATGAATTTCTTGACATTTATCATATTATTGACACATGAATACATAACATTATGGTCCATACGAGCAAGATGACATACCTGTATCATAACGCAAATGATATATTAAGAATCAGATTCAACATGCTGATGCGTGCGTTATTGGTATCATGTTCTATCAGAGCAATAAATATCTTACAGCTGTAGTACAGACTTTCAATGGTCCTGCCGTGAGTTTGTTTCTATATGTTTAAGTATGTACAGACATAAAGGAAGAAACGTCTGTACGACTAAGCAAAACCTAATGACAAGCAATTTTATTGCAAGGATATTCGGATTAAAGCATCAAAAGTATCGTATTTATTGCATTTACTGTACATATTCCTTAGTTATGTTCTGTATACAAGCGTAATGGCACTGACAGACGGTAATAGTTACAAAAGTATCCACCAACACGATTCAGAAACAATGAAACAGTTTGATGCAGTAACTCTTCAATCCTAGAAATGAATTTGAATGATTATATTTTTGAATTTTAATATAATATTAAATTCTAAATATCGAGCTATAGATGAAAACATTGAAGTTTTTTAATGCGTGAAATAGTGTTTCAGTGTTTGTGAGACTCTGAAACGTCTAATAATGTTTCAGTGTTTGGCAGACTCTGAAACGTCAAATAATGTTTCATTGTTTGGGAGACTCTGAAACGTCAAATAATGTTTCAGTGTTTGTTAGACACTGAAACATTATTAGACGTAATGTAATGTATTGCAATATTCTCTGTGCTCGCTGCCAAACCTGATAATTTTAACACCGGTAAATTATTAATACCCGCCATCCAACATATATTAACAGGATTTAATTCAGCTGGAATGTACTCTTAAACATTTAATGTATCATCAAACCATGACTGTTTCTTGACAAAAGACTCTGAGGCTTGAAGATGGGGAATATTCAGACCATACATGAAATGATGCTTAGTTTTACTGAGAGTCCAACAATGCTAAAAAGTAATCAAAAGCCTTGAAGACATTTCCATGGAATATATTATGATCGGAGAGGCATGAGAGTAATACATCTCGACGATAATGTATTTGAAATGAACTTGTTTATGCCCATAAATACGGCGAAATGAAGTCTGTCTAAGCGCTTAGCCAAGTAGTAAAGGAATTGAGGGGTGGCAGGTTTATTCAATAATTTTATACACCTTCATCTGCACAGATGGCAGGTATTAACACTGCTTAAACTATACGGGTAGAAGACGACCAGACTTTAAAACCATCACTATTACGTCAAGCATGGGTTATAGAGATAAAAATAATACCTCTAAACTTTTTAGCCTCGAACCTCATATAAATCGGTTATTATTTACAGTATATCGTAATCACGAAAACTCAATAGATCAATGATACTTTTTTTTCAATATACATTATGATATATGTATATTTTGTTTAACACTGTTCTCGTTTCATTATTTTTCGTATTGCGGCTTAATTATTTGGGTTATGACATTTATTTGAGTACGATATTTTTAAATACCATTTGCGGTATGACGTCATTTTGAGAAAGCCAGTTGCACTTCATCCCATGTAGTCCTCAATTCATGCTTTAGTTCACCACACTCGTTGGCCGAGGAGCATTTCCAGTGCGTCGAAGAAATTCTATCTGAATTCAAGGAAGGAGGAGTAAAAAGTGGTTAACGCAAATGCTCAGTCAGAAATCCGAAAATATTGAATGCTTGTTTAGAACAGTATGCGAACATTTCACCATTGAAGGGCATACTACCACGTTACACCATCCAGCCGTCAATGGATCGACAGCGATATAGTACCATTGAAGGGCATACTACCACGTCACACCATCCTGCCATCGATGGATCGACAGCGATGTAGCAGAACTTAGCGTATTAGGATCGTGACACGTGGGTAGGATGTTTTTATTGAGCCAAACTTAAAATCAACACATCCTATCAGTCGATTATCTGGGAAAAATTTCCTCCTTTCTTATCCACGGCCCGGACGCTGATATTTCTTCAGAAAATAATGGATGTACATAACGCAAAGAAGTAACTCCATTAAGGAAAATTGCGCAACAGGATTCACGATAAGGTGGAATCATGCGTCCAAAACGGTGAAGAAAATATCTGAGACAGCTCACCAGGATTCTGCACAGGTGCGCGAGAAAGGGGTAAGGAATAATAACACAGCGTCAGGTGTGGTCATATTGCTACGCAACGAGACACACAACCCAATGAGGGGAGTTCGTGGCCCACGATGTACGAGAAACCGTACAGTGTCAAAGATTGCAGTCATCTACAACCAGAAAGAATACATTCGACTCGACAGGATAAAAGCAGCACATTTGTGGGGAGACCTCTTCCCGTTGACGGATGCGGTGACGATCGAAGAAACAAGCAACAGCATCACCGCTATGCAACAGTCTTTACCGTGATAGGTGGTGCAAGATGACACACTCACCGACAACGCAGAACCTAGATACAATCTAAGGTACCGTATGAATTAGATTATACGTACTATGAATAAGATGAAGGTCGATTAAGTGGAAAATATCCTGACGCCCATTTACGCTCTGGATCGCGGAAAACTTTGAGTCTACATATCGACCAGTCAAGATTAGTTCGATCAAAAGGTGCAACGATATGCCCAACCTTGTGCAAGACCTGAGACGGTGCAACGATATGCCCGACCTTGTGCAAGATCTGAGACGGTGCAACGATATGCCCATCCTAATGCAAGACCTGTGACGGTGCAACGATATGCCAGGCTTAGTGCAAGACTTGGAACGGTACAACGATATGCCCGACC
The DNA here is from genome assembly GCA_016164225.1 of Gammarus roeselii. Taxonomy (NCBI): domain Eukaryota; kingdom Metazoa; phylum Arthropoda; class Malacostraca; order Amphipoda; family Gammaridae; genus Gammarus; species Gammarus roeselii. Next base: position 1,383 of record SDVV010027450.1, on the reverse strand, counting down.
TAGTGCAAGACCTGAGACGGTGCAAGGATATGCCCATCCTGATGCAAGACCTGTGACGGCGCAACGATATGCCAGGCTTAGTGCAAGACCTAGGACATTGCAACGATATCCCAGGCTTAGTGCAAGACTTGGAACGGTACAACGATATGCCCGACCTAGTGCAAGACCTGAGACGGTGCAACGATATGCCCATCCTAATGCAAGACCTGTGACGGTGCAACGATATGCCAGGCTTAGTGCAAGACCTGGAACGGTGCAACGATATGCCCGACCTAGTGCAAGACCTGGGACGGTGCAACGATATGCCCATCCTAATGCAAGACATGTGACGGTGCAACGATATGCCAGGCTTAGTGCAAGACCTGGGACGGTGCAACGATATGCTCGACCTAGTGCAAGACCCGGAACGGTGTAACGATATGCCTGACCTAGTGTATGACCTGGGACGGTGCAATAATATGCCCGTCCTAGTGCAATACCTGGGACGGTGCAACGATATGCCCAACCTAGTGCAAGACCTAGAACGGTGCAACGATATGCCTGACCTAGTGTATGACCTATGACGGTGCAATGATATGCCCGTCTTAGTGCAATACCTGGGACGGTGCAACGATATGCCCGACCTAGTGCAAGACCTGACGATGCAACGATATGCCTGACCTAGCGCAAGACCTGGGACGGTGCAACGATATGCCAGGCTTAGTGCAAGACCTGGTACGGTGCAACGATATGCTCGACCTAGTGCAAGACCTGGGACGGTGCAACGATATGCCCATCCTAATGCAAGACCTGAGACGGTGCAACGATATTCCAGGCTTAGTGCAAGACCTGAGACGGTGCAACGATATGCCCATCCTAATGCAAGACCTGTGACAGTGCAACGATATGCCAGGCTTAGTGCAAGACCTGGGACGGTGCAACGATATGCTCGACCTAGTGCAAGACCCGGAACAGTGTAACGATATGCCTGACCTAGTGTATGACCTGGGACGGTGCAATGATATGCCCATCCTAGTGCAAGACCTGGAACGGTGCAACAATATGCCCGACCTAGTGCAAGACCTGAGACGGTGCAACGATATGCCCATCCTAATGCAAGACCTGTGACAGTGCAACGATATGCCAGGCTTAGTGCAAGACCTGGGACGGTGCAACGATATGCTCGACCTAGTGCAAGACCCGGAACAGTGTAACGATATGCCTGACCTAGTGTATGACCTGGGACGGTGCAATGATATGCCCATCCTAGTGCAAGACCTGGAACGGTGCAACAATATGCCCGACCTAGTGCAAGACCTGAGACGGTGCAACGATATGCCCATCCTAATGCAAGACCTGTGACAGTGCAACGATATGCCAGGCTTAGTGCAAGACCTGGGACGG
>SDVV010027449.1:0-12106 GCA_016164225.1 Gammarus roeselii | reverse complement strand
TTAGTGCCCCTCTGCAATACAGACCTATAGTGAAAAATGGTACAGAGGATCTGGTGAATGCTCAAATAAGACATTTAATCTGAATTAGAACACAATCTCATGACGACGCCTAAATTAATCAAAAACTTCTCAGTGTCTAAACTGCAAACGTCCTACAAACATTTATAAAAAAACGACATGCAGGAATAAGCATCAAGTAAAGACCTGCGATTGGATAACGTAATTGAGATGTACATTCAATTATTGAAGAATTTCAACACTAATACTGAACACAAATCCGGTAGATTAGCTCTCCTATATGACAATGAGTCGGACTAAAATGCAGTGTCGAGATGTAAAACCTATCAATTTTTGAAGCATTACATCCAATTAAGTGTATTTTATACCCAACATTCCATGAAAAATTAGGCAAATTTATACCTAATACAGATATATTCCTATGATAACCAATCAAAATGTATAACAACAATTATACAATAGCTAAATAAGATTATCTACTATACCCTAAGCAACAATGATTAACTATTATATACGGTGAATCCTACCACACTCAGATGACAAATCCTAGTCCAGTATCCCACGTGATCTGGTTCATGACTAAGATCATATACTAACATAACAGCCATACTAAAAATATCTAACATTTAACACCGAGTTCATGAGAATAATGTTATTTTTTACTACGAAACCATTCAAATCTATAATAAATTCCTAGATCTAACTGATGCTATGCCTCTAGCAGAACAAAAAATCCAAGCCCACTGTGTCATAAAAATGAACTCTCCAATGCTTTACTAGGTCACTTCTCAGCAATCTACCACTAATATATAACAAATTTAGAGGTAACACCATGTCACGTACAATACTTCAGACGAACCTCGCATCTGTTTAACCCATCGTCTCTGAACAAAAACGAACAAAGTCACATCCTGAATATAACAAAGAATCTAGACACAGGTACAGTGGTCAAGAATGAGTCTCAGAGAGTGTGTGGCTATAAAAAGCTAGGCTTCTGCTTACTAACAATCCAAGTACACCACAACAACGATGAGCAGCTTGTTACGTAACCTCACTAACAAATCCATGGAACTTGACAACCAAAGAGTGTAAACCATCTCTACACTAGGACCCCTCCATCTAGTAAATCGTCTTCTAAAACGTTACACAATATACTTGCTAGGGTTCAATTACGAAAATTCCACAAAGATCCAGTACGGACTTACACATCTTGAACACACTTTCTTATGATTATCGTGGAAAAAAAACTACAACAACAACATATATAAAATAACTAAATAAGATGCTCTACTCTGCTCTAATTCACATTGAAAAGTGTAAAACACCAGGGTATTCATTCAAGTAAATCGGTTTACTTATACAAACAGGCATAAACATAACTAGTTTTTTGCCTAGGGGACTCTCTAACTCCTCCTAAATATTGAAGAACGGACCTACAATAAACATACAATAACCTAATAGCAAGACCAAGTTTGAAACAAATATTGTATCAGGATGAAAAAATATATATAAAATACTAAAAATGAACAACATGTGACTAAATTATAACTGAAATAATGTTCTATATTGCAGATACACAAGAAATATATCTTAAATTGTATAAATAACCACCAGATTGCATTGAAGATGGAAATTCAACAGAGAACATACAAAACTGAAAGACCTATACTAAAACTCACAAGTTATAACAAAGCAAGAAGATTAATTCTCTACCATACCCAAAACATACATTAAAAACGTGATAAACGAGAATGAACTAGCATTTAACCAAACAAACAAGAAATGTGAATAAGATACCAAGACATACAAGCAACACAACTAAACCTATAGTAAATACAGTATTGTACATACAAAATCTAATAAAATTAGCCTCAACTTCGGTCCAAAACAGGGATAAACTAACGCCTCTTCAACTAAAGTAACTAGGGCTTAATCGTAACAGAATGTCATATATACATATAAAAATACCAAAATGATACAATAACGTACCAATTATGCCTGAAATAATGTGGAAGATGCAAACCTGAAATACCCTAAAATGCCTAAAACTGTATGAGTTAACTGATCGAAATTCCAAAAACAACACAAATTCAACATAAATCAATCGATCATTACTAAGTTTACACAACATAATATTCTAACTTACAGTAAATCCATATCGTTCAGGTATTTTCGCTATTGGAAAACCGCGTCAGTGGAACACTGATGTAACTGTTTCAAATACAATATGGTTAGATAGATTTTCGTAACAAAGATACAGAATCTTAAGAAAAAAATACACATTAACCCGCAAACAACCTGACAAATAATCCTTACTATTTCTAAAGCTTTATATACATATGAAATAAATAGATGGTAAACACAGAACCTTGTCTGCAATCCTACCTTCGGGCTGGTACCATACAGGGCCGTTCGCACACTAAGGCTGCAAATTGAGTTATAAGACATGCCTACCACACTAATCCTATAAAAGAATATATAGTGATAGATAAACAAAACATACAAAAAAAAACACCGCTACGAATCCACCAAACAACCTCCAAAATGAGTCAATTATAGTCTCAAGTGATTCTTCTCTGGGAATGATTCAGTCATCCTGTAAATATTGTATCTATTTTTCTTCATCGGTTAGCTCACAGCATAGAAAAAATTAATGAAGGAAATACTGCAGGAGTAAGTAAAGCTTAGCGCAAGGGTACTGATTAAAACAATCAGATAAAAATAACAATAAACTAATTGAATCTATGCCACATGTAAAATTGATCAACAGCGAGTAACGTAGGAAATGATATTGAGCTTGAAAATTTATCATGAAGTTGTCCAGAAAGTGAGGCTTTTTACTATATAATACTACATATAAGTTATTATGATTAAAAATTATCTTATAAAATGTATGTTTATCAATACCCCAAAAAACATTCAGAGGACACATCATTGAAAATGCTATACGACATGCAACGAGGTTGCACATGTCCCCCAAGCATTGAAAAGCTAATACCCTTACGTAAATATATAACCCGTTAACATGTATAAGCTTTCCGCTCGCTGACCTCCGTCCTACCCTACGCCCCCCGCACCCCGTTTCTGCGCGAACCCCCGTACGGCCGCTTGAGTCAAGGTTGCATGAGTCGCACCCTACCCCACGCCCACCAAAAGTGACTCTAGAATGCCATTCTTGTATCCTTTTATACAACTGTTAATGCAGATTCCCCCGTAGCCGTAGGGCGATTGAGGAGTGGCAAGTAGGTGCAGCGTAGATTAAGAGTAGGTTCAATTCGATTCAGAGTAGGTTCAACGTACACACAGAAGGTTTGACACAGTAACAGTAGGTCTAACGCAGGTACAAAGTAATATGAAGTAAATTTGACATGGGTACAAAGTAAATTTGACGTGGCTACAAATAAAATTAGATAGATACAAATTAAATTTAACGTATGTACAGAGGAAATCTAACGCGGGTACAGAGAAGGCCTAGCGCAAGTACAACGTATACTAAACATAGATACAAAGTAAGTTTAACATATATACAGAGCAGGTTCATTGCAGACGCAGTAGGTTTTGCGTAGAGGAGTGGTAGCAGCCCCCTCAGTTCTCCACCGGAGCTCCAACGTGTAGTCACTGAGTGCTCCTTCTCAGGGCACGACGATCCGTTGATTCTGCACAGCTTTGTGCACGAAGTTAAAGTAAAAATTATCGATTAATACGCAGGGAGGACAGCGAGTTTGGGATCAGAGATGATTCAGACCTCGCTACCCTTATACTGCCTCGTACAGGCCAGTGTGTTATCCGAAAACGATCAGTTTTTTCCGGTGTTCCGCTTCTGTGAGAAGGCGTTGCAGGTTGTACGGGGGGCTCAAGAAGGCTCGTCGGGCAGCTGCGAGTGCATCACAATCTACAAAAAAGTTTTTCACGCTGATTGCCACTTGGTGGCAACAGGGACATGGTGATGCGTCCGGTCCCAAGTCTACGTCCATTATGTGGTTGTGAGTTATCCACGTGTGTCCCGTGCATAGACGATTAATGAACACTTGGTCTCTCCTATTAGAAAACCTGGTGTCCCACTCTCCCACGGATGGTTGACTGGAAACCAGTCTCTGTAATGTATAGAGATGAATTGTTCTTGCTGGGTAGACACCCGTTTAGCGAGGGAATCTGCGCGTTCGTTTACTCTTATTCCCGCGTGTCCAGGTATCCAGCCGAACTCGACCGCCTGGCCCGCCTCGGACATCGTGAATAGGTCGTGTTGCATTTTCTAAGGGCAGGGTGATCAAAGTGCCGAGTTTTCAACTGGGTGAGAACACTCAGACTGTCTGAAAAGATAACACTTTTGGGGTGGCGGTCACTTCTTGTAATAGAGATGGCCAGTTCGAGTGTGTGTAGCTCTGAGAGAATACAGAGGCCTCTTGGGTAGGGTGGCCGAACGCGAGGTCCTTTCGCCTATGGCGGCGGCTCCCACTCCGCCCGATGTTTTCGAGCCGTCAGTGTATACATGGCGGTGCTCAAAGTAATGTTCACCGAAAAGTCGTGAGAATTTTCAGCGGTACGTGTTGGTTGGGGTTGTTGCTCTGGGGTACATCTGCAAATCTAGTATAACCAGTGGTGGGTTGATCATCACGTTGGTGTGTTGATTTGAAAAATTCGACAGGAGAATGCTGTCTTTCTTGCTTTGCGTCTGATGTTCAGAGTGGTCGGTCAGTAAGTTATCCACGCGTGGAGAGAAAGGTGGGCACATGTTCTTCTTATCCGCGAAGAGGCGTTTATCAAGAATGTTGGTGACGTCACTGAGTGCTGGGCTATTGATGTAGCTCCTTGTCTTGAAATAGTACTGTAGTGAGAGCTAGTCTCTCCGGAGCGGAAGAGGAAGCTCGTTAGCAAGCAGGTTCAGGGATTCGATGGGTGTGGAACAGAAGCACTGGTTGTGATACGCAGGGCGTTATTTACAATGATTGAGAGAGGTTCTAGGGTGGTTTTGGCTGCTGAAACGTAGACAATTGCTCCATAGTCAATGCGCGACTGTGTTAATGTTCTGAATAACGTCATGCCGGTGTCCATATCGGCTCCGAATTTCAAGGATGTTACAGAGAGGATAAGTCCGGTTGCTTTTTTGCAGCGAGTCTCTAGGGCTGCAATATGAGGTCGCCATGTGAGTTCAGGGTCCCACACAAGACCGAGGAATTTTATTGATTCCTCGTATACTAGCGGAGTGTTGTTTAGCGTTAGAGCTGGTTTTAGGTGTAGGCCGGGCGCGAGAGTAAAGTGCATGCTTCTAGTTTTGGAGGGCGAGAATCGGAATCCGTTTAAGGAGGCCCGGTTCCCGACTAGGTTAAGACATTTCTGGAGTTCCTGTTGAATTGTTAAGAGGCTAGGGTGCCTGTAGCTTTTTTGTAAGTTGTCCACGTATAGTGATGAAAGCAATCTTCCGTTGCGCGGGAGAATGTCTGCTATCTGGTCGATTTTGAGTATAAAAAGAGCGACACTGAGGACGCTTTATGGGGGACGCCCATTTATTGCGGCTAGGACGGTGACAGGGTGTCGCCGACCTTAACCCTGAAGGTGCGATTTTGCAGGAATTAGTGGATATAACGTGGTAAGTGGCCTCTCAGCTCTTTGCGGTGGAGATCCTTCATGATGTCATATTTCCAGGTAGTATCGTATGCTTTTTCCACGTCGAAACAAATGGAAACAACGTGTTCCTCTCGGACAAATGCCTGTCTAATGTTAGATTCCAGTCTTACAAGGTGGTCCGTCGTAGAGTGGCGCTCGCGGCTGCCACACTGGATGCTGTTCAGGCCTGCATGCATATCAAGGTAGTCGCCGAGGCGCGTATTTATCATTCTTTCCATGGTCTTGCTGAGGACGCTGGTAAGAGCGATGGGGCGGTAGTCAAGTGGGTCGCTGTGGAATTTCCCGGGTTTGGGTATTGGGATAATTGTAGATACCCGTAATTGATCGGGAAAAATGAGTTTGAGTACAGAGTGTTTAACGCTTTTAATAAGTGCTCACGGGCGCCATCTGGGAGATTTTTGATCAAGTTGATGTGTACCCGGTCTGGCCAAGGTGAAGTTTCACGTGAATGGTCTAGAGCGCTCTGTAGTTCGTGGAGGGAGAAAGGTTTGTTGTAGGCCTCTTCGTTTCTTGAAGTTAAGTCAAGATATTCGCTTTCTCGCACGTTCTTCTCCCAGTGGAAAGCAGCCGTGTGGTTTGTTGGTTGCGAAATCTGGCTAAACATCTGAGCTAGTTTATAAGCGATTTCCGCGTGGGAAGAATAAGTTGTGCCTCCGTCAGAAAGGATGTTAATAGGTCGCTCGGGTTTTCTCTGAATTCGTCGATTTTTTTAACACAACTGGGGGAGAGGGGTGTTTCGATTAATAGTATTGACTAATTGAGCCCAGCACTAAAAGTTTTCGGTACACAGATGCCTCGCCCAGCACGCTACTCGGATCCTGGGGGACCGTGCGCGTCGGTAGGCATGGTATAGCTTTTCACGCTTTTCTCTTGCTTCTTGCACCTCTCGGTACCACCATGGTTTCGGAAAGAAGGCGGAAGGAGCATATTGGGGAATGCTTGCCTCAGCTGCGGCTTGAAATTTTTCGTATAGTTGGGTGACGATTTCGTGTTTCGGAATGTTTTCGGGGATGTTGTCCATATCACTCCACGCGACGTGTGCCGAATATTCCACCCAGCTGGCTTTCCGGTAGTTGAATCGAAGTTCTTGTGGAGCAGGGTTCCTTGGTTGGTTGGTAAGAAGCGATATGATGACTGGGTTATGGTCGCTGTCGTGTGTTGAAGGCAAAACTCCCCTAACGAGTTGGGGTGCATATGGATAAATCGATGGCAGTTTCACTTTCGGTGGTAATTCGGGTGGGTTGTCCGTCGTTGAGAAGGACCAGGTTGGGAGTGTTTATGGTATTAGCCATTATAACTCCCCCGGGGTCTGTTCTCACGCATCCCCATGTTTCACGGTAGCTGTTGAAGTCTCCAAGGAAGAGCACTGGTGAGGGCAGTTGGTTCAGCAATTCGGTCAATAATGCTTCAGAGAGGTCATGGCTTCCTGATGAGTAGATGGATATCACTGTTATTGGCCTTGCGACGCATATCTTTACGGCGATAGCTTGGAGTTCTGTCTTCAGTGGAAGGCGGAGGTGAGGTACACTTTGGTGAATCATAAGTGCCACTTCGCCGTGAGCAGTCACGTTGGTGTGGCCTTCGGGGCGGTGTATGATATATTGGGGGATTCTGAGGGTGTCGGTCTCGCGGAGTTTGATCTCTTGGAGGCCTATCACCAGAGGTTTATGGGTGGCGATTAGGGATAACAATTTGTCTTTCTTGTTTCCGAGACCCTGGCAGTTCCACTGGAGTATTTTGATGTTTATTTTGAAGGCTGTTTGCACTTTGACCTTGATGATCTAGAGTGGTCGCGTGATTTGCTGGAGTCTGTCTTCGGTAGAAGGTGGTCTGTTGTGGTTGCTGCGATCGCGGCTGCGAGTGTACTCGTGGGAAGACGAGGGTGTGTGCTCTCTGTGTTTGCTTTGAGAGCGACCGCGCTCTTCTTCTGTAGTAGCCTTTTATATCTGTGTGGGTGATTGTGTGGAGTGAGAGGTATTTGGGCTAGGTAATATGGCTGGTTGTGCAGAGGTCTCGCTTATGAGCTCTGCGAGATAAGAGCTGTCAGCGAGGTCGTGATCGTTCTTGCTGATGGTGTGTTCGTAAGTCGGGTTTGTTAACGGGGGATTTTGTCCCTCGCAGTGGTTTTCCATGAATGGAGCCACATTTGAGACAGGTGGAGGTAGTTCTGGGTTGTGGTCCTTGCGGGCTGTTATTTGAGTGTTGTTACTGATCTTTTTGCTCAGTGGCGCCTGGATATCGGAGGTTTCCTCATCTCTTTGCCTTTTCGTTTTTATAGTAGTGAGCCTTGATGTGTCGTCGACTGCGGGGGATGCATCCATCTCGTCTTCCTCTAGGTCTTTTCATAAATAATTTCTAGAACTGTGCATCTCTGGTGCGGGGCCGGTCGCTGGGCTGGGTGAGGAAGCACTGCAATCAGGTAGGAGTGTTGGGGTCTTCTTACGATGTTGTTCTGATGATGTGTGGATGGCGTCAGGGGAGTTTGGTTGGCTTGTCGATTTGACTTTTTGGCATAATTAATACGGTTTGGGTTTTCGTCTTTCCAGATTTGGATAGCTTGTTTCCGTGTAACTCTGCGTTCGTTTTGTGTGATTATTATTTCTTTTTGGTCCATGTGTACTGGGGCAGTCGCGGTCGCCTGCCTCTTGGAAGCATGAGCAGTGGTAGCATTTAGGGTGGCGGACTGTGCAGCCTTTTCTGTCGTGCTCGCCAGCGCATTTCTTGCAACGTTGGGGTGTGTGTGACTGACAGTATGCGATGACGCGGCCGTATTCAAGGCATTTTTTGCACATCGGGGGCCATGTTGCTACTGGGTAGGTTTTGGTTTTTCCTTGTTCACCCGGGATTGCTATGAATTCTGGTGCGTCATGTCCCGGGAAGGTAATTTGGTATGCAGTAGAACTTGCGTTACGTGATTCTATCCATGTTGCTTGACGGACTTCGATAACTCCGTAATCTTTAGCGAAAGCACAGAGGTCTGTTGTAGGCGTGTAACGGGAGGTGTATATAATCCGTTTGGTATCGTTGAAGGACGGATGCATTTCAATTGTAACTTTGAGTTTTTTTTAAGTGGGTAATCTTTTGTATAGCGTTACTTTGCTCACGTTCTGTGACGTAGGCCAGATATTTCTTTCCCTGTCGTTGTATTTCTTTCGGTTTTCCTCCTAGTTGTTCGGTGAGTGGTTTCATCATTATAAATGGAATAGCTGAAAAAACAACGTTGTTTGCACCACTTTCGTTGAACGTTATGAGGAAGTGGGTGGGAAATGGTGCCGATCTTCTCTCCCGGGTAGGAGGGTCGTTTTGGGAAGAGCGCATCGAGACTACAGCCTCTCGTCGCCCGACTCCGTGATGTATCTGGTATTGGAGGATCGCTCTCTCCTTCTCCTCCTATGGGCAGTCTCTGTGTCCGGTAGGGTGTCCGTCTACTTCGCAATAAAAACAGTGCTATTCTTCGGATTGGCACGACTGGGGATCTTCCAGTTAGTCGTGGTCATCCTGGGAGCAGTATGAGCATCTTTGTTTACAGTTACAGTTTCTTCTTGTGTTTCCGTATTTCTGGCATTCATAACATCGCATCGGACGTCTCTCAAATGGTGTAACCTTGGTTTTGGTGACGCAGAAGGGAATGGCTAGATATTTTGGTGGAGAAGGGCAGTTGAATTTTAGTATTAGGGCTGTGGTAGTCTCTCTCCTAGGTGTGATCTTCGGTGCGACCTTTGCTTCGACAACGCAGTCCTCGTATTGAACGAGTGCACTGATGTACTCCTCGATTTCTTCTTTCGGGATATCTTCAACGTAGATCAAACCTGAACTTGTAGAGAAAGTCGGGTGTGGCTCTATTTTGCATGGCTCCCCACAAAGTCTGTTTTTGGAGAGAATCGTGTCACTTTGCAGTTTTGTGTCTACTCTGATGGCAAAGCATTCGTTGCCGCTGGTGGTGACGCTCAAGACTGGGCGGCCAGTGAAAGAGCCCAGCTCTTTTCGCAGAGTGTATGGACAAATATCCGGTTTGTCGTTGGCGTCGAACGTGATCTTCAGGTGTTCTTTGAAGGTAGGACAATTGTTGAACAAGTTGTGTTCATTGAATAGCGTGTTTGCTTCCTCCTTGCAGCCCTTGGAGCTCGGTTGGGGTTTTGGTGGGGTGAAGAGTTGTCGAAGTTATTGTCAGACGTAGAGGTGAAGGTACTTGTGTAAGTTGCGGGTTCTTTAGTTGGTTTGTTTTTACTAGTTCGTGGATATAGAGGAAAATGTTCTTGACATGACCCTCGAGTCTTGTTAGACAGGTTCTGCGGTGAAAATTTCTGCTTCCTGTTCCAAGAGGCCGGTCGCTTGGCTTAGCAGATTCAATATTTCCTGGACGTTCTTGGTCAAACTCGTCGATGTGACCGTCCCTCCGGTCGTCTTCCGCCGAGGTGGCACTGGTCATCTTGGAGAGGCTGATGTTCTTGGCCGTTGGAATCTTGGTCTTCGGTGCTCTGGAGGGGATGCTGGTCCCTCCTAAATGGAGTTATTTTCTACTCCCCATCAGCACCTTGGTTCGCGCCAGGGTCCAGGAAGTTTATTTTGGAGGCCTCTTGACCGGCTTTACCGATGTTAAGTTACGTTCGATTTAAAGTATCACAAACAATGCAAGCTAACGTGCGGTTCAAGGTCCCAGCACAAACCAGGGACCAGCCTGTGCTATCTAAGGGTTCTCAGTTAGTATTCGGTACGGGAACAAATTCGATTTTCTGATTCAGAGCAGGTTTAACGTAGATTCAGAGCAGGTTTAACGTAGATTCAGAGAAGGTTTAACGTAGATTCAGAGCAGGTTTGACATAGATTCAGAGCAGGTTTAACGTGGATTCAGAGTAGATTCAATGTAGATTCAAAGTAGGTTTAACGTCGGTACAGAGTAGGTTTAACGTAGATTTGGGATAAGGGAGCAAAGGTTCCAGGATTCAGAGGGGCCTCCTACAGTTTCTCAAGAGGCTCCCGAAGTGTCTCAAGGGTGTCCCAAAGGGCCCCAGAAGAGTTCAAGTGGGTGCCCCCAAATCCTCCTGGTCTTCCAAGTCCTCCGGGTTCCCGAAACCCCGAGTCCCCAGAGTCCCGCGGGTCTTACGAGTACCCCCCCTTCCCTGGGTCACCTTGTCTCAACCAACCTCGATTTATACATAATAATAACAAATGCAAAATTTATCACTAAGAAAATAGGGGAGATAAAAATAATAGAGCTCACGAAATGAGAAATACTAAAATACTAATTATCGCAAAACACGCCAATCAACTCAATCCTGAAACTTCTTCACCATCCCCGTTCTAGTTCGCACAACGTCGTTATTGATCCTGCCTCTCAGCGTCACACCAGCCATGCTCCTCAAACAATTCATCTCGAAGACATTCAACATTCTTCTCTCTCCTGCTCATATTCCCAAGTCTCAGCCTCACTCAATGTACTTCGGAATATTTATCAAAGAACCTAAAAACGAGGACCTACTTGGAAAGTTACGTATAAATCTTTCATTTTTGGTGTAGAAGAAGAATAGCAAATAATATGATTTTTCTCGTTTACACGAGATGCATGCGCATTAGAATTGAGAACAAATTAAATTTTGATCTCTATTAAGTAGCTGTTTTTGCATTTGCTTGCGTGCGAACCTATCAGAATTGAATGAACTTCGTGCTCTACAGATAAGCTTATTAAGACTCGCGTCAGAACAACTCGTGCGGAGGTGGACCGCTAAATATGCTCTAATCTCCACAGTATGGTAGCTACCTGGATAGTTAACATGTCTTCGAGTACTTTCGCTACCAATATTATCAACATTTATTCATTTCATTTACAGACACAATTTTAATATTTTCAGGGAATATAGTGACCGTCTAATTTCTTAATGGATACCTACCCGCCTATCAATAACATCAATTTTCGTTGGATGTGCGGGTGTTGAGAGGGGAGGGTGGAGGAGTGTCTGACCATCTGCTGGTGTAGGCAGATTAAGAGTGGAGCAGAAGTGGAAAGGCAACAAACGAGTGGGAGGAGGAAGAGAGGTAGTGAAAGTGAGTGGACTGAATGTGAAAAGTAGAGCCGAGGAGTTCCAGCAGGCGTTTAAGGAAGAATATGCGAACGTGAGAGGACAGGATCTGAGAGATGTGGAGGAAGAATGGGAGACGTTAAGGGATGCGTTGCTGAGATGTGCAAAGAAGGTGTGCGGTGTGCGCCGTGTGGGCGGGTGCAGGAGGAAAGGCTGCGAGTGGTGGAACGAGGAGGTCAAACTGGCGGTGGCACGGAAAAGATGTGCGTTTGAGGAGTGGTTGCAGGTGAAGTCGGAGGTGGCTTGTGAAAGGTACAAAGAGAGGAGAAAAGAGGTGAAGCGGGTGGTGAGGAGAGCCAAAAGGGACGCTGATGCCAGGTGGGCAGACGGTTGTGCCAGAATTTTGAGAACAAAAAGATGTTCTGGAAAGAGGTGAAGAGGGTGAG
>SDVV010027448.1:0-12106 GCA_016164225.1 Gammarus roeselii | reverse complement strand
CACGCACAAAAAGCCATGGAACATATTCATCAGAAGTAATAAATGATTCAGAAAAAAACTTGAGACACATATGGCAACAACGCCTTCCCAGATAAAATCCGAGAGGACTTTCTTAACTCTCCGGAGCTCGAAAGCAACACAGTGTCTGTTGTGACGACGGCCCTGCGAATGTTACTGCTTCAAAGTGACCACAAACCACATTTTGGGGCAAGAGAATTGTACTATGTTGATGGCAGAGAATACAAGGAGTGTGGTTCTATTAAATTAAAACTATTCGTTGTGAAAACGAACTGCTGCAACATGCCCAAGCTAGTTAGGAATTTTCGCTGTTCCCTTTACCACGTTGTACTGATTGCAGGCACATCTAATTAAATAGTAAATACTCAGCTAGGTATTGCTGGCCAGTGCAAATGGTAATAAAATAACAAGGCTTAACTAACTTGGGATACCTCTTACCCCACAGAAGACTGGTAAGAGTAACAGTATTATGCACTATGTGCCTACTCCAGTATCTCATACTAGGTTTCTAAATCTAGAGCAGACTAATAATTACATGATAGATTTCTACAGTAGGATATTCCCTGTACCCACCTGGATGCAAGATTTTAACCTTACACAAATGTACAGTTGCAGCTAGCTATAGGGAATTCCTCGGCCCAAGGCTATAATAGGATATTCAAATTGGCATTCTGCTCACATGGTAGCAATTTTGAGGTCTGAGTAGCACCCTACCTTGACTCGTGCGTTTGTATAGATATATTGTGTAAATAACTTAGTTTCAATTAGATTAAAATGTCCCACAACTTCCATTCATCCAAGTAGGAGGAGAATTATGCATTCATCATTCTTGATAATAAACCTAACAGTCAAATTAAATGTAATGTAATTTTTGGATTGTGGAGCTTAAGCCTCTCATTTTATTCCTGGTAGCTACACCCATAGGGGTTTACTATTTCCATTTTTATGTTAATTTACTACATGCACGAAATCTGTCTGCCTGTATGAGGCAAGCAGAATAGTGTGTAATTATCTCCCATGTGGTATACTCTGTTTAGCTAATGATTTTTTTTTTGTGCAGCCTTCATTCTATGCTGCGGATTGGCGCAGAAAAGGAACACTACCTCCGTTGTACGCCAACCTCCTGCTGACGAGCTTTGAAACAAACTCGTGACCTTGCTTCCATAATTGTTTAAAGAAGCGCCAGTAAAGATTACCCGCTGTGAAGAAACAGAGTCCTCGATTTTCTTGCCGGCTTTCCTATCTCCCTTCTTTTCCCTTTGGGCGTCGCTTTTCCTCACCACAAGCGCCCTACTATAGCTACCCTACTATACTGAACTATGTTTTATCTACTACAATTGTCTTATTATCGCCTCACTACTGTAATAACTACATTTTATTCAATTCTTGCAGTCACGTGTAAATCAAACATTTCATGAGCCATTCTCATTGTACTTCATGTTTAAGTATGCTCATTATGTCCGTGTGTGCTCATCGAGCAACCTCATGCTATGCATTCCGTGTTCTCACACACGCTACTCCAGTGTAACGATGCATAGCACATGTGCTAGCGACAGTCATAAAGTTAGACCCAGTGTTATTTCACAATATCCGTTCAGGATCCTCCGAATGAGATCTCGTCTTTGTCACACTGTAATTGCCAATCAGCCGAAAACTATAAACTTCTACAACGTTCATCTTTGACGTCACGTTCGCTCAGACCTCTCGATGCCGGCTCGTTGTTTATTATCCAGAACCAATTGCCAAAATGCGCAAACAACACCAACCGTTACATTCCTTCAGTCCTCTCTGGTCATGTCGAGCCAGGCTATTTGTGCCACGTATTCAGTACCGTTCTTTCAACCAAGCCTTACTAACCTTATCAAAATAACATCATACTTTTAATTATAATTAAAAACTATCAATTCCCTTAACTAAATTCAAAATAATATCATGGTAAATATTTATCAAGTTAAATCATTACTTCTTTAAGGATTTCATTCCGAATAATCACGTGTTATATACTGTGTACAGTTGCTACAACTTCCACTTATAGTAGGCTATACTTCTTTCACTCTAACTCTCTCACTCAGCTGTACTGCACTAGCTCGTAGGTCAGCTATTAAACCCAGAGCATTCATATAAATGCTAAATTAACAAGCGAGCTATGTTATAATAGATTGATGTTCTTATAAAACCTCAACAAATGTTTATAGTAATATTCATTTATTTTTCTGATTTAATTATTGTTGGAACATGTACTGTTTTGAACATTCATTTCGCGCAGTCAACACTCAATCTGCTCTGTACTGTATCATACGTCTGACCGAGTGCAGAGTAAGACAACATGCACTGCGGTGCTCTGCCACCATCACATGCCTGGCCTAGCTAGCTAGCTCGCACAGCCAGTTTCTTACCAGCCACTGAGCAGGCAGGGTGCCAACGGCCCTGCAGGGGTCGCCCCCCATACGCATAGGGCACCCCGGAACACACCATCCTTCACGCCGATATAAAGCACGCTAACTCGACCGTCTCCACAATCATCCGGAGTGACTTATTCCTTTGACTCTGCTGCATCTATCACCACTTCCGAGTTGTCCCTGGAGTTCCTTCATCGTCTACGACTGCTCACCGCGGAGCACCTAACGCTCATTGTTCCCACGCTCTTCACATCTACCAACAATCAATCCACCGCCACATCTCAACGTGCAGTCTCGCCAACCTATCATCACCGCTGTACATCTCATTCCGCACGTCAAGTGTGCTTCGAGCACCGCTGCACATATCATTCCGCAGGCCAAGTGTGCTTCGAGCAACGCGCCACTTCGCTCGCCGCAACGCAGCGTCTCATCAACCACGTGTGCCCTTAGTTCGGCACTAACCTCAAGAAAGTTCACTGTGCTCTTCTCTTCAACCACCAGCCACCGCGTCTTGGTTGTCCAGTCTACAACTACCACACGGATCTGGTCATCGTCACTATTAGGAGCTGTACGTCGAGTTCATCCGATTCAGTGCTGTAAATTGTTAGCTCTTCAGAGTAGCAAGGCACGTCCTCGCCATTCCGTAAGTCCTGGTATCGGGTGTTCATGAAATTTCATATAACCGCAAGGTTCCGTGCCGTGTGATTTGGGACGGGTCTATAAATAGTTATTAACATTAATTTCATTCATGTGTTTGTTATATTGTCAACCGTAACTCTTGTTATTCATCCATGTATCATTGACTACGTCACGGTCCATGCTAGCAACGTCGTCATTCTCAATTTTAGCATAAACCTTGCGTGCTTGTAATATATGTAAAAATGTATCTCTCCATCACTCCCCCTGCACCTCGTCGCATCTCTCTCTAGGATTAAAAATAGGCAAACACCCGCCGTCGATCAAAATGGAGTCAGATAAGGGAACTACTCAACGCGATTCAATTCTGTGACCGATCAATTTATAACTGCCGTTCTGTAACCTTGAAAGTTCAACGGTCAGTCTAGCGCTGAATCCGTGGCTAGAGATTGTGAGGACGGCAGGAGATCAATTCAGGCCGTTCAATTAATGATTTTTAACTTATCACAATTATTATTAATCAATCTACTAGCAAATTCGATGCCCTTATTTTATCTTTCAAACTAGTTTATTTTTTTGCAATGCGATACTCGTATTTCTCAATCGTTCAAACATTCAATCATCGTTCTTTATTCCAATCTCATTTTTTTTTTGTTCATTATAACAATCAATTATTGAACAATCATCGTCAATCATCCCTGATCATTCAATTATTCTCAACAATTTAATCTTTTTACAAGCAGTTCATTATTCGACTCACAAACATCCAATTTTAGCACAACTCTTAAAACCCACACTGGTGACCCCAGAGTGACCCGAACACCCAACCTTCTGATATGCCGTGTTCACAATCTCTAGCCACGGATTCAGCGCTAGACTGACCGTTGAGCTTTCAAGGTTACGGAACGGCAGTTATAAATTTATTGGCCACATAATTGAATCGCGTTGAGTAGTTTCCTTATCTGACTCCATTTTGATCGACGGCGGGTGTTTGCCTATTCTTAATCCTAGAGAGAGATGCGACGAGGTGCAGGGGGAGTGATAGAGAGATACATTTTTACATATATTACGAGAACGCAAGGCTTATGCTAAAATTGTGAATGACGTCGGTGATAGCATGGACCGTGACGTAGTCAATGATACATGGATGAATAACAAGAGTTACGGTTGACAATATAACAAACACATGAATGAAATTAATGTTAATAACTATTTATAGACCCGTCCCAAATCACACGGCACGGAACCTTGCGGTTATATGAAATTTCATGAACACCCGATACCAGGACTTACGGAATGGCGAGGACGTGCCTTGCTACTCTGAAGAGCTAACAATTTACAGCACTGAATCGGATGAACTCGACGTACAGCTCCTAATAGTGACGATGACCAGAGCCATGTGGTAGTTGTAGACTGGACAACCAAGACGCGGTGGCTGGTGGTTGAAGCGAAGAGCTCAGTGAACTTTCTTGAGGTTAGTGCTGAACTAAGGGCACACGTGGTTGATGAGACGCTGCGTTGCGGCGAGCGAAGTGGCGCGTTGCTTGAAGCACACTTGGCGTGCGGAATGATATGTGCAGCGGTGCTCGAAGCACACTTGACGTGCGGAATGAGATGTACAGCGGTGATGATATGTTGGCGGGACTGCACGTTGAGATGTGGCGGTGGATTGATTGTTGGTAGATGTGAAGAGCGTGGGAACAATGAGCGCTAGGTGCTCCGCGGTGAGCAGTCGTAGACGATGAAGAAACTCCAGGGACAACTCGGAAGTGGTGATAGATGCAGCAGAGTCGAAGGAATAAGTCACTCCGGATGATTGTGGAAACGGTTGAGTTAGCGTGCTTCATATCGGCGTGAAGAATGGTGTGTTCCGGGGTGCCCTATGCGTAAGAGGGCGACCCCTGCAGGGCCGTTGGCACCCTGCCTGCTCGGTGGCTGGTGAGAGACTGGCTGTGCGAGCTAGCTAGCTAGGCCAGGCATGTGATGGTGGCAGGGCACCGCAGTGCATGTTGTCTTACTCTGCACTCGATCAGACGCATGATACAGTACAGAGCAGATTGAGTTTTGACTGCGCGAAATGAATGTTCAAAACAGTACATGTTCCAACAATAATTAAATCAGAAAAATAAATGAATATTGCTAAAAACATTTGTTGAGGTTTTATAAGAACATCAATCTATTATAACATAGCTCGCTTGTTAATTTAGCATTTATATGAATGCTCTGGGTTTAATAGCTGACCTACGAGCTAGTGCAGTACAGCTGAGCGAGAGAGTTAGAGTGAAAGAAGTATAGCCTACTATAAGTGAAAGTTGTAGCAACTGTACACAGTATATAACACGTGATTATTCGGAATGAAACCCTTAAAGAAGGAATGATTTGACTTGATAAATATTTACCAAGATATTATTTTGAATTTAGTTAAGGGAATTGATAGTTTTTAATTATGAGTATAAGTATGATGTTATTTTGCTAAGGTTAGTAAGGCTTGGTTGAAAGAACGATACTGAATACGTGACACAAATAGCCTGGCTCGACATGACCAGAGAGGACTGAAGGAATGTAACGGTTGGTGTTGTTTGCGCATTTTGGCGATTGGTTCTGGATAATAAACAACGAGCCGGCATCGAGAGGTCTGGGCGAACGTGACGTCAAAGATGAACGTTGTAGAAGTTTATAGTTTTCGGCTGATTGGCAATTACAGTGTGACAAAGACGAGATCTCATTCGGAGGATCCTGAACGGATATTGTGAAATAACACTGGGTCTAACTTTATGACTGCCGCTAGCACATGTGATATGCATCGTTACACAAGAGTAGCGTGTGTGAGAACACGGATTGCATAGCATGAGGTTGCTCGATGAGCACACACGGACATAATGAGTATACTTAAACATGAAGTACAATGAGAATGGCTCATGAAATGTTTGATTTACACGTGACTGCAAGAATTGAATAAAATGTAGTTATTACAGTAGTGAGGCGATATTAAGACAATTGTAGTAGATAAAACATATTACAGTATAGTAGGGCGCTTGTGGTGAGGAAAAGCGACGCTACACCTTTCTATTATATCTTGGATATCTTCACTCAGTTAAGTTGGGAACTTTTAATTACACCATACCAAAGATTTAATTTCTGTCCTTGAACCTGTGTCTGTTTCTGGTGTTTGCCCATAATACTCCTCCTCATTTCGTGAATCAATCATTTTTTATAAATAAATTGGAGTCAGATTGTGCATTGAAAGTGGAAGCACCGTGTTCACTTGAATCATTACCGCTCACAGAAGCTCCCTTCAACTGTAACTTTTACGTTTTGGTTTTGCCAACTGGTAATTCTTTAACCCATTAAACAATCTTACCAACAACCAAAGGCTCGTTTATTATTTTTTGTTGGAAAAATGAAGGGACATAAAAGAGGCACCATTATTTTATTATTGCCCTGTTCTCATTTACGTCTATGTCGTATTTACTCAATACAATCTTGATAATTCAATGGAAAACTATCAGCATTTCATTATTCGCTCTTATGCTACTGAAGTTTTATTTACAAGGAAATATTTAGTTGTGGATAGCGCGATTTATAATCGATGATGTTTCGCTTGTGAGTATTACGCGTATTACTAAAAGTAGACATACCTGCACAATACTTACGAGAGTTCGTGATGCGCCATATTTTTAAACTAGCAATAATTTTCATATCCTCGCGCAGTTGGTGCTTGCGCAAATAGTAGTGATACCAAAATAATAAAATCATCAATGAGAGTCATCATGGACATAGTTACATTGAACAAAATACAATAGGCTATGAGTTATGCAATTTTTAATTGTATTTAAAACATGCAGGAGAGCAGCATAGAGAGGTGAACGTTAGGTGTGCAGTAACTCTCTCCAGGATCAACGGTTGAACCTCACGATCGACTACGAATTCTTCATTCCAGAAAAGAAAAAGTAGAAGAAGAGTGAGCGGTAGTCGCGGTCCAACTAACAGACACAGAGGGTGCGAGCTGGTGAAGCTCCGAGTCGCTGAATTTCTGAAATGGAATGTAATTTCAGTCATTTTTCTTAAAGTCGTCGAGTTATATTTTTCTTTGTTGAGGTATCGCCGAGATTAGTTGCGTAGAGTATACTTAATGTCTCTTAATTGGTCATCGAGATTCAAAATTTTCTTCATCATTGGTCGCCGAGATCTTGCCGCTAAAGGACATATATACTCGCGGGACTGAGTGCGCTGGGGGTGTAGGTATGTTCTGGTTTGCAGGTTCATCTTCAGTATCCTTGGCTCGTAAGCCAACTTCTGGACATCCTCCGCTGTTGAGGAACCGTCGCCAGTCCATGGAGGTATCATGTGCACGGCGCTAAGGTGATTAATCCGCTATCCAAAGTCATGGGGTGGGTGCTGCCTATGTGTGTGTTGTGGCCTGGAAGGGGAGACCTGTGGTCGGACACCGCTCTGTATTTGCCAAACCCAAATTAAACCCAGAGGACGCCCAGGGTCCGGGTGGCTATTTTTAGGGAGTGAAGCCTGTAGGGGTGCTGCGGCACTGCCGGAGAGGTACCCAGGGATGGAGAAGCCAGTAACGGATGCCAGCCAGAGAGCGGCTTGCCCAAGGTGCCCGGTTTTAGTTTATAGCCCAAGTGAGCCTGGTCCCAGTGGTCAAAATCTGGGTGGACATGTGCAGAGTTGGTGTGGTTTGGCAGGCTCCATGCCCTTGCCACTTGAACAGCTTGGGTGGGCAATTGCCATTGCCCACACTAATGTTTTCTGAAATCAGTTGTCAGATCTGACATTAAAACAAAGAACTTGATTTAATCATTCATAGATCATGTAGAGGTTATTGCACAGTTTGATGCCTTATTACAAAAAGGATAAGTACCAGAGGAAAATGTTTACCTTGGGAATATGGATACACTTGTTTGTAGAGTGACAAGTATTATGCAAATGGATGGGTAAATTTGCAGCAATTGTGTATAAAAAAGTTTCAGAGCTACTCAGGACATAACACATATAAAAAAAAGTACACAACACTAATATTTGGTGAAAGTTTGGCAGTGGGAGCATCAGAATACACAGATGATGCTTACCAAGTCTTTATCAGCAGGAGCTGTTCTGAAAACAAGATTTGCTAGCAATGTTTCATTTGTCAATTTTAATGAGATGGCAGCGTTGGCAGAAAGTTTTCTCACAGCAGATTTGCAAGGTATCTACAAGGTCATAAAATCATAAGAAGTAATGAAATCACAAAGGTCAGAAAAAAAGACAAAAAGTAATGAAATCAAAGAGAAGGTAATGAAATATAGATTTTCTTCTCCATGGCTATGCCTGCTACAACAAATCAACAGTAACTAATATGATTGCTGTTAATAGGTTGTCTAGCTTTAATGCCTTTTGGAGCAGATTACATCAATTTCAAAAGATATTTGGTCTAGACATTTTTGGGAACTAGGCCTCACTTGTAAATCATATAGCATCTACCGGGGTGACTTCCTGCAGTCGAAAACCCGGGGTGGCTCCCCGCACCCCCTTTTTGGGCACCAAAATGTTAGAAATCACAATATTTGAGTATAATTTGACTATGGGACTTGAAAGAGCAGGTCTTTGTTAGTAAGTATCAGTCACTTGTAAAAATTTGATGCGTGCACAGAATTTATGAAAAATTGCCAAAGTGAAGAAGTGTTTTTGAGGTCCCCAAAAATTTTGGTTTGGAAAAATTGACGTTCCACAAACTTTGATGCTGTAGCTAGAGTTTGCATTGGATTAGGGCCAAATTTGGTGGTGATACTCGGAATATAGTGTAGTTTGTTGCCTAAGAAGGATTTTGGGAAAAAAATTAAACTTTGGTAGATATATACAAATATACAATTGCGGAGAGTCACCCCAGGTGAAAAAAAATCAGGGATGACTCCCCGCACCTATTTTGTTATTGAATATTTTAGTTTTTCTTCAATGAAAAGTAATGAAATGCAATTCTACACACATATAATGTCATTTGGAAGTAAATGACCCACAATAATCACAACACAGCTAATTTCAATATGCGTAACTAATTTTATAATGACCCAATGTTTTTAACACCTGATGACAAGTTTAGGCCTAAATGTTGACTTATGTTTAATGCCCTGGAACAATATTTTTTTTCACATTTTCATAACAAGATAACAATCCCTTACCTAGCATGACTTGTATTCATGTTAATGCAATAAGTTTGCTATAGAATTGACAAACTACATTTTTTACATGTTGTATCGTATTATTAAAAAAAATGGTTTCATAATATCTGCTGATTTACTGATACTTTAGGGTCATAATTAGTTTAAGATATGGAGAAATGACTTCCAGTAAACTTAAATTGCAATTATTGAAGAAAACCTTTTTTTTTTCCCGCAGCGAAATCGGGAAAAAATCCTTCGACAGTCGGGTATGACAGCAGCAAAAGACAAGCATCAGAAACACCTGTCACAGTCGTAATTTTTTTCTTCAAAATTTATTTTAAGCAACTGATATATACTAATATAGGCACGCTCTATCTATTGGTATTCTCAAACTTTCAATTTGCGTTTCAATCATTGATACATGGGGGGTGCGGGGAGTCACCCCGTTTGGTGCAGGGAGTCACTCCCGATTAGGGGTCATAGCTTGCCTCCCAGTTTTTGTAAAAAACTTTTTTAAAGTTATTGATAGAATGTTGAAACTTGAGGGCCCTCCATGGTCATAATAGTAGCTATAGAAACCGTAAATACGAAGTTTCTTGGGCGCGTACTTTTTGAGTTATTTCAAAGTATGCGCAAAATGCAGGGAGTCACCCCATTCGACGCTAAATATTAAAATACATTTGAATGTTCATTAAACTTAATTTGCATAGGTCATTATAAAATCATGAATTATGCTCAAGTAAGTCATAAATTCTGATTTTAAGATTCTTGTAGACACCTTGATTTGTTCTGGATGACCTGCAATCAAGCCAAAGGGGTTCTGCTCGGAGTCGATGCTCCCCAAACCTCTACTCCATACGTCAGATATGGATACAGTGAGCTGGATAGTGAATGGGGACATTGTTTTCAGAGCTGATTTTGGTACAAAATCCAGAAGTTTCTTGAACGTCTACAGATTTTGAAACTTTTTTTTACAAATAAAATTACGTTGATTTATAAAGTAGAGTATCATCAATGTAGACTCCCAAAAATTTAACACTATTAACTAAGGACAAGGATTATTTCTAATTGTATCATTTATCGGTTGATCTCTATTCCAATCATTAACTATGTGAGAAGTTTTTCCAATATTGAGGAACAACCTATTTGAGCATCACCACCAGTCCAAGGATTCTAGTTCTCTAATCGGCGCGGCCCACATATAGCGTCCTAGAATAAGGAGGAGGGACGTATGCTGGACAAGTGAGCTGTCTGTGTTCTAACTGCTTTTTTGCTCTGTGCCAGAAAATAAAATCCACTCATTGCATCAAATCCTTGATCAAAACTACTGGTAGGTAATTTCTAAATATATAATCCTGCTCCCACATTGCCTCATGACTGGGGGGGGTTACATCCTCCCAGCTGGCAGATGATGACCATGGGATGGTCATTGACCCTCTGGATGTCTTGCTCTCTCTCTTGCCTCCTGATTCCCCTAGCTCATTTTGATCCCATCAGCAACAGAAAATTAAAACCAATAGCTTAAAACTTGCTGCCTTGGAGAACTTGTCACAGTTTTCTGCTTCATCATCCTCAGCTGGTCATCAGAAAAATAGCAACTGACCTCAACTCTAACTCTACTCATCTCACTGCATCCTCATCACCTCTGGTCTGTCTCATCTAACAAGAAGACCGTTAAGCTCTCACATTCAACTTTTTAAATAACTGCCTCCCATTATGGCCAACCTTAGCCTACCTTCTGTCCAGCTCACTGGAACGCAACCAGAAGGTAATTAGAGGGTAGAATGCAGATCAGGATTCCCCCAAATTATTTGTCTACAATAAAATTAATCATGTTATCAAAGTCCCTCAGAGGTTCAGACCTACATGTGAGAGGTAACTCTTGATCTGCAAGATTATGATGATTGATCAGTCCTCCCTCTTTCAGAGTCTCAAATTAATTAATATTGACTGTTTCCTCATCTTTTTCTTCAAACTCTATACTGTCTGATCATAAGATTTTCCCCTGCATTGCCCTCACTGCTAACAACTTGCTGCACTCCTCTACAACCTCCATGCATGTCTCTGTTGAGTGTTTTTCTACCAAGTTTCATTGCGGGTTTTCTCCCATACAATGCCTCCTATTCGTTGTTTCCAGCCAATGGTATGGACATGGAGCTAGCTCCTGCTGCCGTCAAGCATGGTGTGCCAAGTGTATGTCTCATTTGCATATCACCTCTGTTTGTGACTCTCTAGAAACTCTTTTGTTACTCAAGTCCCCTTAAGCATATTTTTCAACCCGGTGTAAATATTACAGAGCAGCACTAGTCATTGCTGCCAGAGTGCAGTTCATTCACCTCCAAAGTGGTGATTGGAAAGAACAAGCTTCTCTTATCCACTTTGATGGACTTTCTGGCATGGACTATGGTGGTTGTTTGAGGAGCCTGAAGCCGACCATTAGGGTCGGCTTCTTAGGGCAGACCTGATCAAATATTGGAAAATTTTGCATGGGAACTCGGAAAATTTGCTAACTATGTTTTCTTTGGCTCCAAGAGTTGGTACTAGATGTCATGGGCTGAAGCTGGTGTTTTCTCCTCGCTCCTCTGATGTCCGCAGTAGGTCCTTCAGTGTGAGATGTGTTGGTGTGTGGAATGGCTTGCCTGCTGACTAGTGCAGTTGACAGATATCACTTGCTATAAGCAAGTTCTTGCTGATCTGATGTACAAGGAATTTTTAGATTTTGACTAGGCTGATGAAGTTTTATTTATTTGTAGGGATATGTGTGTAGGCATGTATCTTTTTTTTTGTGGTGTATATATGTATATAGCGTCGACTGGGGTGACTCCCCGCATTTTGCGCATACTTTGAAATAACTCAAAAAGTACGCGGCCGAGAAACTTTGTATTTACGGTGTGTATAGCT
>SDVV010027447.1:0-12107 GCA_016164225.1 Gammarus roeselii | reverse complement strand
CCACATAATATGATTAATAGTTCATACCGATTTGCCTGTTGACTCATCACATTATAAGATTAAAAATGCATTCCAATTTGCCTGTTGACTCTCCACATAATATCATTAACAGTGCATACCGAATTGCCCGTTGACTCTCCACATAATATGGTTTATAATGCATACCGATTTGACTGTTGACTGTCCACCTAATATGATTTATAGTGCATAATGATTTGCCTGTTGACACTCAACATAATATGATTAACAGTCCATACCGATTTGTCTGTTGA
Organism: Gammarus roeselii; assembly: GCA_016164225.1. NCBI lineage: Eukaryota > Metazoa > Arthropoda > Malacostraca > Amphipoda > Gammaridae > Gammarus > Gammarus roeselii. The sequence continues at coordinate 11,835 of SDVV010027447.1, read as the reverse complement.
CTCTCCACATAGTATAATTAACAATGCAGAGCATTCTGTCTGTTGACTCTCTACATAATATGATTGGCAGTGCATACCGATTTGTCTGTTGACTCTCCACATAATATGATTAACAGTTCATAGCATTCTGTCTAATGACTATCCACATAATATGATTAATAGTTCATACCGATTTGCCTGTTGACTCATCACATTATAAGATTAAAAATGCATTCCAATTTGCCTGTTGACTCTCCACATAATATCATTAACAGTGCATACCGAATTGCCCGTTGACTCTCCACATAATATGGTTTATAATGCATACCGATTTGACTGTTGACTGTCCACCTAATATGATTTATAGTGCATAATGATTTGCCTGTTGACACTCAACATAATATGATTAACAGTCCATACCGATTTGTCTGTTGACTCTCCACATAGTATAATTAACAATGCAGAGCATTCTGTCTGTTGACTCTCTACATAATATGATTGGCAGTGCATACCGATTTGTCTGTTGACTCTCCACATAATATGATTAACAGTTCATAGCATTCTGTCTAATGACTATCCACATAATATGATTAATAGTTCATACCGATTTGCCTGTTGACTCATCACATTATAAGATTAAAAATGCATTCCAATTTGCCTGTTGACTCTCCACATTATATGATTAGCAGTGAATACCGATTTCACTATTGACTCTTCCCTCATAGTGATTAACAGAACATACCGATTTGCCTGTTGACTCTCCACATTACATGATTAACAGTGCATACCGATTTGTCTGTTGACTCTCCACATATTATGATTAACAATGCATACCGATTTGTCTGTTGACTCTCCACATATTATGATTAACAATGCATACCGATTTGTCTGTTGACACTCCTCATAATATGTTTCACAGTGCATACCGATTTGACTGTTGACTCTCTACATAACATGATTAAGAGTGCATACCGATTTGTCTGCTAACACTCCACATAATATGATTAACAGTGCATACCGATTTGTCTGTTGACTCTCCACATATTATGATTAACAATGCATACCGATTTGTCTGTTGACACTCCTCATAATATGTTTCACAGTGCATACCGATTTGTCTGTTGACTCTTTACATAATATGGTAAACAGTGCATATTCGATTTGCTGTTGACTCTTCATACAGTATGTTTAACAGTGCATACCAATTGGCCTGGATACTCTCCTCATAATATGATTAACAGCGCATACTGATTTGACTGTTGACTCATGACATTATATGATTAATAGTGCATACCGAATTGTCTGTTGACTCTCCACATAGTATGATTAACAGTACATACCAACTTTCCTGTTGACTCTTCACATTATATGATTGATAGTGCTGTTAAAAGTATAGGCTAATACTACATAAATAATTATAAGAGTATCTAGATTAGCAGATAGTATCTATACTTGTAACTACCTTGCTTCGCGATTACATTAAAGTTTTCCCTAATACCCCGCTGTGAGCCAGCCTCATTAACTATAGTCCGAATAACACCAGATGTTCTCCTCCGCTAGCTGCAGACACTTACTATGTGTTAAGACGCTCCTTACTTGCTTACCTGCTTTCTAGAACGTGCAGATAGCCTAGAGTCGCGATTAGATTTGGGTAATCATTGGTAATCAAAGTCTAAACTTATGTTCCCGAGAACACTTCTCCTCGCATCAGTACAGACACCATTGGTATTAACTTAGTTAACTTACTACCCTTTTGGCCCACTTAGAGCCTGGTCATTTCTCCGTGGCTCCGCCTCCAAGGTTTGCTTTCCCAAGTGTCCGCGGACTTTCACCGCTCACTACTGCTTTTATGTAGTATATATGCAAGCTTCCAGCATGCTCACTCAGACTAGATAGAACGAAAGGAGACCGTCACGTCCCTCCAGCTAGACTCCTTGTGTCCGCTCGTAGTGAACTTCGAGACTCTGCTGGGCTACCATTGTGGGTTGAGACTTTATCTTAATATACAATCCACCACGTTTTTACCGATTGATTGACGGATACCAGGTGTCTTAGGAACACCTTCAAGACTCTCTAAAATAGACTTGCTCAATTAAAAGAACCTTGTTGAGCTTCTCCTGTTCTCCTGTGCGACTCTACATTAAAGTGTTAAATATTCCTTGCATTCCTCGTATATTACTATCCTGTATAGACAAAAGCACGCACAGGGGTTGCTTAACAACAAGTGCATAACGATTTGCCTGTTGACTATCCATATGATATGATTAGAAGTGCATACCGATTTGCCTGTTGACTCTCCACTTATAATGATCAACAAAGCATACCGATTCGCCGGTTGACTCTCCACATAATATGATTTACAGTGAATACTGATTTGCCTGTTGACTCTTCACATAATATGATTAACAGTGCATCCCGATTTGCCTATTGATTCTCCACGTAAAATAATTAACAGTGTTTATCGATTTGCCTTTTGACTCTCAGCATTATATGATTAACAGTCACATTATATGTTTGATAGTGCATAACGATTTGCCTGTTGACTATCCACATAATATGATTACCTGTGCATACTGATTTGCCTTTTGACTCTTTACATAATATGATTAACAGTGCATACCGATTTGCCTGGTGATTCTCCAATTAATACGATAACCAGTGCATACCGATCTGCTTGTTGATTCTCGACGTAACATGATTAACAGTGCATACCGATTTGCCTGTTGACTCTTCACATAACATGATTACCAGTGCATACCGATATGCTTGTTGATTCTGAACATAATATGATAAGCAGTGCATACTGATTTGCCTGTTGAGTCTCCAAGTTATATGATAAACATGGCCTACCGATTTGTCTGTTGACTATCTTCTTAAAATGATTCACAGTGCATACCGATTTGTCTGTTGACTCTTCACATAATAAGATAAACAGTACATACCGATTCGCCTGTTGACTCTCCACACAATATGATTGACAGTGCATACCGATTTGACTGTTGACTATTCACTTATGATGCAAAGTAGTGCATAACGATTCACCTGATGACTCTCCACCAAATATGATTGTTAGTGCATACCGATTTGCCTGCTGACTCTCAGCATTATATGATTAACAGTGCATACCGATTTGCCTGTTGACTCTTCACATAATATGATTACCAGTGCTAACCGAGTTGCCCGTTGACTCTCCAAATAATATGAATAACAACGCATTCTGGTTTTACAATTGACTGTCCACATAATATGATGACAGTGCGTACCGATTTGCATGTCGACTCTCCACATAATATTTTATGAGCACATACCAATTTGCCTGATGATTTTCCACAAAATATGATTAGCAATGCATACCGATTTGCCCGCTGACTCTCCAAATAAAGTGTTTATTAGTGCATACGATTTGCCTGTTGACTCTCAACATAATATGATTAACAGTACATACCGATTTGTCTCTTGACTCTCAACATAATATGATTAACAGTGCATACCATTCTGTCTGTTGACTCTCCGCATAATATGATCAACAGTGCATACCTAATTGCCCGTTGATTCTCCACATAATTTGATCATGAGTGCATACCGGTTTGCCTGTCGAGTGTCCACATTGTATGATTAACAGTGCATACAGATTTTCCTGTTGACTCTTCACATAGTATGATTAACAGTGCATACCGTTTTGCCTGTTTACTCTTCACATAACATGATTAAAATTGCATACTGATTTGCCTGTTGACTCTCCACATAATATGATTAATAATGCATACCGAATTGCCCGTTGACTCTCAACAAAATACAATTAACAGTGCATACTGATTTGTCTTTTCACCCTCCACATGATATGGATAACAATGCATACCAATTTGCATGTTGACTCTACAAATAAAATAGTTAACAGTACATACCGATTGGCCTGTTGACTCTCCACATAATATGATCAACAGTGCATAACGATTTTACTGTTGACTCTCTACATAATATGATTACCAGTGCATACCAATTTGTCTGCTGACACTCCACATAATATGATTAACAGTGCATACCGATTTGTCTGTTGAATCTCCACATATTATGATTAACAGCGCATACTGATTTGCCTGTTGACTCTCCACATAACTCGATTAACAGTGCATACCGATTGGTCGGTTGAATTTCAACAAAATATAATTAACGGTGCATACTGAATTGTCTTTTTACCCTCCACATAATATGGTCAACAGTACATACCGAATTGCCCGTTGTCTCTTCACATAATATGATTAACAGCGCATACCGACTTGCCTGTTGACTCTCCACACGAGATGAGTAACAGTGCATACCGATTTGACAGTTGTCTCTTCACTTATAATGATTAACAGTGCATAACGATTCACCTGTTGACTCTCCACATAATATGATTGTCAGTGCATACCGAATTGCCTGTTGACTCTCCACATAGTATGATTGACAGTGCATATCGATTAGCATGTTGACTCTCCGCATTATAAGATTAACAGTGCATACCAATTTGCCTGTTGACTCTCCACATAATATGATTAACAGTGCATGCCGATTTGCCTGTTGACTCTCCTCATAATATGATTGACAACGCCTCCAGATTTGCCTGTTGACTCTCCACATAATATGAGCAACAGTGCATACAGATTTAGATGTTGACTCTTCACATAGTATGACTAATAGTGCATACCGATTTGCCTGTTGACTCTCCACATAATATTATTAAGAGCGCATACCAATTTGCCTGTTGACTTTCCACATATTATAATTAACAGTGCATACCGATTTGCCTGTTGACTCGCCACATAACATGAATTATAGTGCATAACGATTTGCCTGTTGACTCTCAACATAATATGATTAACAGTCCATACCAATTGGTCTGTTGACTCTCCACATAAAATGATTAACAGTGCAGGGCATTCTGTCTGATGACTATCCACATAATATGATTAATAGTTCATACCGATTTGCCTGTTGGCTCTTCACATAATAAGATTAACAGTGCATACCGATTTTTCTATTGACGCTTCACATAACATGATTAACATTGCATTCTGATTAGCCTGTTGATTTTCCACATAATATGATTAGCAATGCATACCAATTTGCCTGTTGATTTTCCACAAAATATGATTAGCAATGCATACCGATTTGACTGCTGACTCTCCGAATAAAGTTTTTAATAGTGCCTAACGATTTGCCTGTTGACTCTCAACATAATATGATTAACAGTACATACCGGTTTGACTGTTGACTGTCCACATAATATGATTACAGTGCATACCGATCTGCATGTCGACACTCCACATAATATTATTATGAGCGCTTACCAATTTACCTGTTGATTTTCCACATAATATGATTAACAATGCACATCGATTTGCCTGCTGACTCTCCACACAATAAGATTAACAGTGCATACCGATTTGCCTGCTGACTCATCACATCATATGATTAACAGTGCATACCGAATTGCCCGTTGACTCTCCACATAATATGATTTACAATGCATACCGATATGACTGTTGACTGTCCACATAATATGATTAATAGTGCAGAATGATTTGCCTGTTGACACTCAACATAATATGATTAACAGTCCTTACCGATTTGTCCGTTGACTCACCACATAGCATGATTAACAGTGCAGAGCATCCTGCCTGTTGACTCTCTACATAATATGATTAGCAGTGCATACCGATTTGTCTGTTGACTCTCCACATAATATGATTCACAGTGCATACTGATTTGCCTGTCGATTCTCCACATAATATGATTAACAGTGCATACCGATTTGTCTGTATACTCTCTACATAATTTGATTAACAGTGCATACCAATATACCTGTTGACTCTTCACATAGTATGATTACCAGTGCTTACCTGTTTGTCTGTTGACTCTCCTCATAATATGATTGACTCTGCATACTGATTTGCTTGTTGACTCTCATCATAAAATGATTAAGTGCATATCGATTTGCCTCATGGCTCTCCACCTAATAGGATTAACAGTGCATACCGATTTGCCTGTTGACTATCCACATAATATGATTAAAAGTGCATACCGATTTGTCTGTTGACTCTCAACAAAATATAATTATTAGTGTATACTGATTTGTCTGTTTACCCTCCACTAATATGATTAACACGGCATACCGATTTGCATGCTGACTCTCCAAATAAAATGGTTAGCAGGACTTACCGATTGGCCTTTTGACTCTCCACATAATATGATCAACATGCATAACGATTTGACTGTTGACTCTCTACATAACATGATTGAGAGTGCATACCGATTTGTCTGCTGACACTCCACATAATATGATTTACAGTGGATACCGATTTGTCTGTTGACTCTACATATTATGATTAACAATGCATTTGACACTCCACATAATATATTTCACAGTGCATACCGATTTGTCTGTTGACTCCTTACATAATATTTTAAACAGTGCATATTCGATTTGCTGTTGACTCTTCATATAATATGTTTAACAGTGCATACCAATTTGCCTGGATACTCTCCACATAATATGATTAACAGTGCATGCTGATTTGACTGTTGACTCTCAACATTATATGATTAATAGTGCATACCGAATTGTCTGTTGATTCTCCACATAGTATGATAAACAGTGCATACCAATATTCCTGTTGTCTCGCCACATTATACGATTGATACTGCATAACGATTTGCCTGTTGGCTATCCACATGATACGATTAACAGTGCATACCGATTTGCCTGTTGACTCTCCACTTATAATGATCAACAAAGCATACCGATTCGCCTGTTGACTCTCCACATAATATGATTTACAGTGAATACTGATTTGCCTGTTGACTCCTCACATAATATGATTAACAGTGCATCCCGATTTGCCTATTGATTCTCCACGTAACATAATTAACAGTGGCTATCGATTTGCCTTTTGACTCTAAGCATTATATGATTAACAGTCTATACCAATTTGCCTGTTGATTTTCCACATAATATGATTAACAACGCATACCGATTTGCCTGCTGACTCTCAACATAAAATAATTAATAGTGCATAACAATTTGCCTGTTGACTCTCAACATAATATGATTAACAGTGCATGTTGATTTGCCTTTTGACTCTTTACATAATATGATTAACAGTGCATACCGATTTGCCTGTTGACTCTTCACATAACATGATTACCAGTGCATACCGATATGCTTGTTGATTCTGAACATAATATGATTAGCAGTGCATACTGATTTGCCTGTTGAATCTCCAAGTAATATGAATAACATGTATGTATTTATGTATAGACATACAGCCGTTTCCCCCTAGTTAGGAGGGTGGCTAAGTTAGGCTGACACAGAGGGGGGAGGCACCCAATCTCCCCGCCACAAGACCGTCGTGTCCGTGGCAAGGCTCAAACTCGCGACATGCAGCACCAGAGGCTGACACTGCAGTCGGACACGCTAACCACTCTGTCACGGCGGCCTCAATATGAATAACATGGCCTACCGATTTGTCTGCTGACTATCCTCTTAAAATGATTTACAGTGCATATCGAATTGCCCATTGACTCTCCATATAATATGATTAACAGTGCATAGCGGTTTGACTGTTGACTCTCCCCATAAAATGATTAATAGTGCATAACGATTTGCCAGTTGACTCTCAACATAATATGATTAACAGTGCACTCCGATTAGTCTGTTGACTCTCAACATGATATGATTAACAGTGCATACCGATTTGTTTGTTGACTCTCTACATAATATGATGAATAGTTCATAACGATTTGCCTGTTGACTCTCCACATAATATGATTAACAGTGTATAAAAATTTGCGTGTTGACTCATGACATAATAGGTTTCACAGGTCATTTCGTTTTGCCTGTTGTCTATCGGCATAATGTGATTAACAGTGCATACCGATTTGCCTGTTGACTCTCAATATAATATGATAAACAGTGCATTCCGATTTGCCTGTTGACTCTCCACATAATATGAGTAACAATGCATACCGAATTGCCCGTTGACTCTCCACGTAATATGATTAACAGTGCATACTGATTTTCTTGATGACTCTCCACACAATATAATTAACAGTGCATAACGATTTGCCTGTTGATTCTCCACGTAACATGATTAAAAGTGCATACCAATTTTCCTGATGACTCTCCACACAATATAATTAACAGTGCATAATGATTTGCCTGTTGACTCTTCATTAAATATGTTTACTAGTGCATACCAATTTACCTGGTTACTCTCCACATAATATGATTAACAGTGCATACTGATTTGACAGGTGATTCTCCACACAATACGATTAACAGAGCATACCGAGCTGCTGGCTGATTCTCGACGTAACATGATGAACAGTGCATACCGACTTGCCTGATAAAATCCACATAATATGATTAAAAGTTCATACCGATTTGCCTGTTGACTCTCCACGTAATATGATTAACAGTGCATACCGATTTGCCTGTTGACTCTCCACATAGTATGATTAACAGTGCATACTGATTTTCCTGTTGACACTCCACATTATATGATTGATAGTGTATAACGATTTGCCTGTGGACTATCCACATAATATAATTAACAGTGCATACTGATTTGCCTTTTGACTCTTCCCATAGTATGATTGACAGTGCATACCGATTTGCCTGGTGATTCTCCACACAATACGATTAACAGAGCATACCGATCTGCCTGCTGATTCTAGACGTAACATGATTAACAGTGCATACCGACTTGACTGATGAATCTCCACAAACTATGATTAAAAGTTCATACCGATTTGCTTGTTGCCTCCCCACATAATATGATGAACAGTTCATACGGATTTGCCTGTTGACTCTTCATATAATATGTTTAACAATGCATACAAATTTTCCTGGTTACTTTCTACATAATATGATTAACAGTGCATACTTATTTGACTGTTGACTCTTAACATTATATGAACAATAGTGCATACCGATTTGTCTGTTGACTCTCCACGTAGTATGATTGACAGTGCATACCGATTTGCCTGTTGACTCTCCACATTATATGATTGATAGTGCATAACAATTTGCCGGTTGACTATCCACATAATATGAAAAACAGTGTATACCGATTTGCCTTTTGAATATTCACATTGTATGATTGACAGTGCATAACGATTTGCCTGTTGATTTTCTACATAATACGATTAACAGTGCATACAGATCTGCCTGTCGATTCTCTACGTAACATGATTAACAGTGCATACCGACTTGCCTGTTGAATCTCCACAGAATATGATTAAAAGTGCATACCGTTTGCCTGTTGCCTCTCCACATAATATGATTAACAGTGCATACCGATTTGTCTGTTGACTATCCTCATAAAATGATTTACAGTGCATACCGATTTGCCTGTTGACTCTTCACATAATATGATTAACAGTTTATACCGATTTGTCTGTTGACTATCCTCATAAAACGATTTACAGAGCATACCGATTCGTCTGTTGACTCTTTGCATTATATGTTCAACAGTGCATACTGATGTGCCTGTTGACTCTCTATTTGCTATGATTAACAGTGCATACCGATTTGCCTGTTGACTCGCAACATTATATGATTGATAGTACATAACGATTTGTCGTTGACTATCTACATAAAATGATTTACAGTGCATACCGATTTTTCTGTTGACTCTTCACATTATATGTTTAACAGTGCATACTGATGTGCCTGTTGACTCTCTATATGCTATGATTAACAAAGATTACCGATTTGCCTGTTGACTCTCCACATAATATGATTAATAGCTCACAACGATTTGTCTGTTGACTCTCCACATAATATGAGCAGCAGTGCATAAAGATTTAGCTGTTGACTCTTCACATAGTATGATTAACAGTGCATACCGATTTGTCTGTTGACTCTCCACATATTATGATTAACAGTGCATACCGATTTGCCTGTTGACTCGCCACATCATATGATTAACAGTGCATACCGAATTGTCCGTTGACTCTCCACATAATATGATTAACAATGCATACCGATTTGACTGTTGACTGTCCACATAATATGATTTAAAGTGCATAACAATTTGCCTGTCGACTCCCCACATAATATCATTATGAGCTCATACCAATTTGCCTATTGACCTTCCACATAATATGATTAACAGTGCATACCGATTTGCCTGTTGACTCTTCACATTATATGTTTAACAGTGCATACTGATGTGCCTGTTGACTCTCTATATGCTATGATTAACAAAGATTACCGATTTGCCTGTTGACTCTCCACATAATATGATTAATAGCTCACAACGATTTGCCTGTTGACTCTCCACATAATATGAGCAGCAGTGCATAAAGATTTAGCTGTTGACTCATCACATAGTATGATTAACAGTGCATACCGATTTGTCTATTGACTCTCCACATAATATGATTCACAGTGCATACTGATTTACCTGTCGATTCTCCACATAATATGATAACCAGTGCATACTGATTTGCCTGTTGACTCTCAACAATATATGATTAACAGTGCATTCCAATTTGCCTGTTGACTCTCCACATAATATGATTAACAGTGAATACCCATTTCACTATTGACTTTTCCCTCATAGTGATTAACAGAACACACCGATTTGCCTGTTGACCCTCCACATTACATGATCAACAGTGCATATCGATTTGCGTGTTGACTCTCTACAAAATTTGATTAACAGTGCATACCGATCTGCAAGTCGATTCCCACATAGTATGATAACCGGTGCATACCAATTTACCTGTTGACTCTTCACATAGTATGATTAACAGTGCATACCAATTGACCTGTTGACTCTTCACATAGTATGACACAAGATGTGCTGTCACAAATTCATTTTTATTTCTCACTTCGCTAATTCAAATACCGCATTTTAGAAAATAAGTTTGATGTGTTAGACCTAAGTATTGAAAACCCATTGCTTGACGATGGAAATAAAAGTTTTAATAATAATAATAATAATAATAATAATAATCAACATAGCATAACGATTCGCCTGTTGACTCTCTACATAATATGATTTACAGTGAACACTGATTTGCCTGTTGACTCTTCACATAATATGATTAACAGTGCATCCCGATTTGCCTATTGATTCTCCACGTAACATAAATAACAGTGGCTATCGATTTGTCTTTTAACTCTCAGCATTATATGATTAACAGTCTATACCGGTTTGACTTTTGACTGTCCACATAATATGATTACAGTGCATACCGATTTGCATGTCGACACTCCACATGATATCATTAAAAGTGCATACCAATTTGCCTGTTGATTTTCTACATATTATGATTAACAATGCACACCGATTTGCCTGCTGACTCTCCACATAAAATGATTAATAGTGCATAACGATTTGCCTGTTGACTCTCAACATAATATGATTAACAGTGCATACCGATTTGTCTGTTGACTTTCAACATAATACGATTAACAGTGCACACCATTCTGTCTGTTGACTCTCCACATAATATGATTAACAGTGAATACCGATTTGCCTGTTGACTCTCCATATACTATGATTAACAGTGCATACAAATTTGCATGTTGACTCTTCACATAATAGGTTGCACAGTCCATACCGATTAGCCTGTTGACTCACGACATAATATGATTAACAGTGCATACCGATTTGCCTGTTGACTCTCAACATAATATGATTAATAGCTCATAACGATTTGCATGTTGACTTTCCACATAATATGATTAACAGTTTATAACGATTTGCCTGTTGACTCTCCACATAATATGAATAACAGTGCATAACAATTTACCTGCTGTCTATCCACATAATATGATTAACAGTGTATACCGATTTGCCT
>SDVV010027446.1:0-12107 GCA_016164225.1 Gammarus roeselii | reverse complement strand
ATCTGAAGAGCTCACGACAGCGAAACGCGTCATGGATAAGAAATTTCAAGTCATCTTATGTTAATTTATTACCCTCAAGATCTTCATCAATATACTTCAAATATATATATATATATGTAGGGACACGATCTGGTAAAGATTGGTAAAACTACAGGGTCAAGTGGATAGATTTGATATGGATGAAGGTTAAATCAAGGAAGAAAATACCTAACATAAGTATGGAACGGGGGATAATATACAATCCTTGGTTTTTTAGGTTAGAATGAGTTAGGATTAGGGCCATCATTACAGACCTTCAGTGAAAAATGCTACAGTTGATCTGGTGAATGCTCGAATAAGACGTGTATTCTGAATTAGAACGCAGTCTCATAACAAAGCCTGATATGATCAATAACTTCTAAGTGTCTAAACTGCAAACGTCTTACAATCATTTATAAAAGAACGACATGCAGGAATAATCATCAATTAAATACCTGCGATTGAATAACATACTTGAGATGTTCATTCAATTATTGAAAAATTTCAACACTAACACTCAACACAAATCCGGTAGAATAGTTCTCCAAGGCAATATGGAACCGGACTGAAATCCAATGTCGAGAGGGGAAACACACCAAATTTTTGAAGCAATACATCCAAATAAGCGTATTTTATACCCAACATCCCATGAAAATAGGCAAATTTATATCGAATACAGATATATTCCTATGATATCAAATCAAAATGTATAACAATAACTATACAATAGCTAAATAAGATTTTCAAATCCACCCTAAGCAACAACGATTAACTATTATATACGGTGTATCCTACAGCACTCAGATGATGAAGCCTACTCCAATATCCAACGTGATCTGGTTCATGACTTAGATCGTATACTAACATAACAGCCATACTGAAAATAACTGACATAACGCTGAGTTAATGTGAAAAGTGCTATTTTATACTATCATACCATTCAAATCTATAATAAATTCCTAAACCTAACTGATGCTATGCCTCTGGGAGTACAAATCCAAGCCTACTGAGGTATAAAAAATGAACTCAACAATGCTTTACAAGGCCACTTCTCAGCAATCTACCACTGATACATAACAAATTTAGAGGAAACACCCTGTAATGTACAATACTTCAGACGTACCTCACATCTGTTAACCCATCGTCTCTGAACAGGCTCGAACAAAGATACACCCTGTCACGTACAATACTTCAGACGTACCTCGCATCTGTTAACCCATCGTCTCTGAACAGGCTCGAACAAAGATACTTCCTGGACATAATCAAAATCTAGACATATGTACAGTGGTCAAGAATGACTCTCAGAGAGTGTGTGGCCATGAAAAACTGAGGTTCTGATTACTGATGACTTAAGTAAAACACTACAACGATGAGTAGCTTGTAGCATAACCTCACTAACAAACCATGAAACTCAAGATCAATGTCTACAAGAACGTACATAATTCACGTTGAACATAGATGAACTCCAAAATGACAACCAAAGAGTATAAACCACCTCTACACTAGGACCCATCCCTCCAGTAAATTATCATCTAAACGTTAAACTACACATTTGCAAGGGTTCAATGACGAAAATTCCACAGAGATGCAGTACGGACTTACACCTCTTAAACATACATTCCTATGATTCTCGTGGAAAAAAAACATAACATCAACAATAAATATATAAAATAGCTGAATAAGGTTCTATACACTGTTATAATTCACATAAAAATTGTACTCCATTATGATATCCATCCTAATAAATCGGTCCAATTACACAAACAAGCATAAACCGAATGAGCTTTTGCCTAGGGTTCTCGCTAACTCCTCCTAATTATTGAAGAATTGTCGTACAATAAATATACAATACTCTAACAGCAAGACCAAATTTGTAACAAATCGTCTGTTCTATATCTAAAATAACTACGTAAAATATTGTATCAGGATAAAAGAAATTATATAAAACACTAAAATGAGCAATATGTAACTAAATTAGTCCTGAAATAATGTTCTATAATGTAGATACATGCGTAATATATTCTGATATTGTATAAATAACCAACAGATTGCATTAAAGATGGAAATTCAACAGAGAACCTACAAAACTGAATGACCTATACTAAAACCCACGTGATAAAACAGAGCAAGAAGATTAATTCTCTACCAAACCCAAAACATACATTAAAAACGTGATGAATGAGAATGAATTATCATTTAACCAAACAAATAAGAAAAGTGAGAAGATACCAAGACATGTAGGCGATGTAACTGAAACCTATTGTGAATACGGTATAGTACATACAAAATATTATGAAATTAGCCTCAACTTCAGTCCAAAACAAGGATAAATTAACATTTCTTTAACTAAAGTAACTACGGCTAAATCGTAACAGATGTGTCATATATACATATAAAAAACTACCACAATGATGCAACAATCGACCCCATTACACCTGAAAGTATGTGGAAGCTGCAAGCCTAGCATACACTAAAATGCCTAAAACTGCATGAGTTAACTGATCGAAATTCCAAAAACTGCGCAAATTCAACTTAAATCAATTGATCATTACTAGGTATACATATCATAATATTTTAATTTACACTAAATCCATATCGTTCAGGTATTTTCGCTATTGGAAAACCGCGTCAATGGAACACTGATATAAATGTTTCAAAACTGGATAATGCAATATGGGGTAGATCGATTCTCGACCGTAGGTGCTTCGTAATCCAACAATACATACCTAAACTCGCCAATAATCATGCTAATAATCCTTACTGTTCCTATAGATAATATATACATATGAAATAAATAGATGGGAAACACAGAACCTTGCCTGCAATCCTACCTTCAGGCTGGTACAAACAGGGCGGTTCGCACACTAAGGCTGCAAATTGAGTTATAAGACATGCCTACCACACTAATCCTATAAAAGAATATATAGTGATAAATGAACAACATATAAAAATATCCCAAGCCCCCACCGCTACGAACCCCCAATCAAGCATCGATTGAGTCAATTATACCACAACTAGATAAGAATACCAACATATATGTCCACATATATGTTGGTATTATAGTCTATGCAAATATATGTAACGATATATACACTCACAACGTAGCAAGCGTGCCACAGAAACAAATTTATAAGACAAAGAATAGGCAAGAGCAAACTCACATAAACTTCCAGCAGCACATAGAATAAAATTATAGTCTATGCAAATATATATAACGATATTTACACTCACAACGTAGCAAGCGTGCCACAGAAACAAATTTATATTACAAGGAATAGGCAAGAGCAAACTCACATAATCTTCCAGGAGCACATCCAACTTTTTGCCTAGGGGGGTTTCTCTACCGCATCAATCCCCCCTCCAGAAAACTTGCTATAACACTAATCCTACCAGAACCGAATAAAAATATATAACAAGCAACAGTTAGTGTCCAATTATACTCCACTACAACCATCTAAAAAAGAAAAAACTTATATATAAATACAATGAAGGTCATAAATACACTAAAAATTAAAATGTTCATAACATTAACCATGCCAATCAAGGCCGCAAGCCTGTTTCAATCCCGCCGTTCCCCTCCCGTCCTCCTTTCCGGTCTCCCCCCCTTCCCCTCCCCTCGTCCGTTAGCTGACTCGGGCACCAAACCAGTTCCGGTACCCTCCGCCCCCGTCCTCCCCCATTTCTACGCGAACCCCCATACGCTCGGTGAGTCAAGGTTGCATGCACCGCGCCCTACCCTGCCCACCAAAAGTAACTCTTTTATCCCTTTCTATAGTCCTTCACTAATTTGCGTTTCCCACCTACATACACTACTGTTATATTCAAAACGTTTCAGGAGCATTTGAAAAAGATTGTTGTAGCCTAAAGGCTTAAGAAGATTTGCCTAGCCTATGTTTGGAGGCTTTTAAAGAGATAAATGAATTAAGGATTCCATGGAAGTGTAAATAGAAAATAATACAAAGATACAGTAATCTTACCTGGTAGCTACATGAAGTTGATCTTCAACAAATTTCTCTCGATTGGGCTCCAAACATCTCTCCTGAGAGTTACCATCACCTGAAAAAATGAAACATAGCTCAAGAGTTTTGCAGATGATGTAAGAAACAATAATTACATTACTATTAGAGAATTTACATACCTACAACAATCTACAGACCAAGTAGGAAGCTAGAGTAAGATTACAATTAGATAATTTTATAACCACAATTTGCCAGTTAATATCCAATCTTTAGCTACTTGGAAAAAACACTTCTATCATGTTAACTATGTACCAAAAAATTATTCAACAGGATTTTTTTACAGCATTTACTGTAGTCAATCAATACGCTTCTCAGATAGTTTAGTTGCTGAAGTCCTTGTGATATTCAATTATTCCAAATATACAATTCAAGTTAGCTGCTAATTTAATATAATAGGAATAAAAAAATAATAACCTAAATCAATTTGCACTTCAACACACCCTGTTGTGGCCCAAATACTTAACACACCAATACCTGTCATTCATTAGCTACAATAAGTTATCAGTTTCTTTCCATTCATTGTACTAATGAAATAGCTATACATAGCTACCTTAATCAAAAGTGCAGTGTCAAGTAGCAACACAGGTTTGATTATAGCTAGGCATAGAGGAGTGTTATCGGAGGTGCGCTAGCGAAAAAGTAAAAAGGTGTTAAGTCACAACTCAGTGTGCTTAATTTCAAACCCTTAGGTTTGCAGGTTTGTACTGATGACAGATTTCGGCAACTTAGAATTTTATTTTTCTCTGGTTGATATGGTTTGATACAGAGGAAAAATGTTAACAGTGCCATGCAGATACAGATCATTTCACCAGGAGCTACCAATTTTCGATCATTTTTTAGACACCATTAGTTACTTAACAGTATATTACTTTTACTGACAACTATCCCAGTAATTATATCAGCAATTTGATTACTTTCAGTTTCATATCCTCATTTTCACCCGGCAGTGGCAACTGTGGGACCCGCATAGTCATCGTTCGGGGGAGTTGGCAAAAAAATGTCTCCCTACAAGGTAATCTATAAGAGAGATGAAAGTTGAGCAAGTCAATGTTTTCCACATTCCTTGGCCTACCTCAGTAGGCACGCCGCCAAAAGCGGGCCTAATGTATGCAAGAGCACAAGAAGGTGAGTTCAAGAAGATAAATCTATCAGAAGTGCTAGTTTTCTGTGCTGCACTGAACTCCGACCCTGGAACAGGCTCTGCGTTGCGAGAGGGTACAAGGTTAGCTCGCCCTGTTACTTTCGGTTTTCCCTGCAACAGGGGTAACCAACTTCGTGATGCAGTGACGGAATCCGCGGAGAGTGAAAGTGAAATGGTTCGTAGTCATTATTTTTCCCTTTCGGTTAACCCTGTCCCTCTTGGAACACTACCCGAGTGTCATTGGCGGTTCCCAGTTTCAAGATCCGAGAGACATCAAACACTTGTTTCATAGTTCCCTTGCTCAATTTGGAAACCGTCGTGATCTAGTGTTTCCAAATTAAGGTCCGTTGAGCATACACGGAAGGTCCGCTGCCTGTTTTGCATGCAAATAGAAAGACATGTATTCTTGCATTGACGATAACCGAGTTAACATTTCATGATATTTTCTGATATCTTTAACAATATACATGCATGTGTGCACCTCGAATACCCCTCTCAATGTCAATGACGATTTCATTTTCGTTTCATAAATATTTATGTTCCACATATTCAAAAGTTTTTGGAATTTATTAACAATCAGTGATGTTAAACAGGCGACTTTTTCTGCAAATTTGTATAACCCAATCACCCAACTTGTAAGTAATCACAATATGAAACCGCATAATTAAGAGTAGCTGGCTCGTTCTGGCCGACAGCTTATGTCTGTAACATTGGATGTCTTTATTAGGATTGTTCCAGGCGCGCACCTAGAAATTATTGTCCGGGCAGGCAATAGCCACTCCAGCAGGGAGGGTATCCCCCTCCCCCTCCTCTGGACTAGAACCAATTTCATGGTTTATGTTACTGTACGCATACACACACAATTTATTGGGAAGAGTCATACAAGTGTATAAATAGCCTTCCGATTTTATGATCATCCAAAAACTAATTATCTTATCCGGAAACCCTTACTAACGGTACGATGACGGGAACACTGGATTTAGTTATAAAAAAAGGATACAAAACTTACCTCCAACTAGAACCGAGATGCTGAAGGCACTAGCAATCCTGTGCCGCCGTTATTGCCACCGGTATAAGTTATTCCGACTCGGTGTACACCTTGCTACTTCTTCTGAGCTTGGTTCCAACAGGGGTTCGCAGGCACACTGCACCCTCCACAGAAGTACGGGCCACAGCCTCCGGTGTGAGATGATCCTTAACATAAGGTTGGAACAGGGGAGAAGATTGTTTTCTAAGATACTCACTAGGAGTTTCTCCGCTGTTGAACGGGTCACAGCGTTGCTGCCTCTCAAGAACGGGTCACAGCATTGCTGCCACCCAAGAACTGGTCACAGCGTTGCTGCCACCCAAGAACGGGTCACAGCGTTGCTGCCACCCACGAACGGGTCATAGCGTTGCTGCCACCCAAGAACGGGTCACAGCGTAGCTGTGTCCCACTATGGGCTTACATTTTCGACCCGTGACACTATTCCGATCATTCATAGAATGACCGGTAGAATGTATCAACCAAGATATCTTGTCGCGTTATGATGTAAGCAAATGAATGTGTCCTATCTCCATTCTTGTACATTTTTATATATTCAAGGCAAGGTAAGGAAGCAATCTGAAGTTACTACCAAACGTTTTCGTTTTCAAAAGCGCCATCGCTCAAAAGTTCAATTGACCTATTTGATTTTTGTAAAGTGAAATGAGAATACATCTAATTAGGATGTGTAAGATGATCATTTATTACATATACAATGAAATACATAGTTTTAAGCAGTTTTATTGTTCATTCATATCAGAAGGTTGGATTTTTCCACTGTCATGGTGTACTCAAATCGGAAGTATTCTCCAATTAATGTTTTGCTTAGTATAGTCGTGCAACAATTATCCATGAACTGCCACGCCATTACACCGATTATTATTTCGGACCATGTGATAAAATGTATACATTTTACTTATGTCGGCAGCATCGAACAATATAAATTAAATTTTTCAACACATTGCTCAATTTATAGAAAGTGGCATTGGACAAAACACTGTGTAACTATGTCGATGTACTGTAACTTGCCTGCCATTATGCGACGCATTATGGGAAGCTGAATTTTCCTAAGAGATCACAATTTCGAGGGACGGATTTCAGAAAGGGGTCACCTTAGGGAGTTTGAACTTAGAATCTCCGGACATGAGGGGCCGGATTCAGGGAAGGAAATTCCAAAAGTGTAAAGCGGAATGTGTTTGATAACGCATTCGCCGTTCATGGTAAGCAATTGTTGGTTGGACTTGCGTATCGTCTTTTGTTTATTGCTTCTGCTGCTGGTCACGGTTCTCGCTCAGGTTTTGGTTGACGCATTCCCTATTAGGATTGTTTCATCTATTATAATACAGAATATAAGAGAGTGGCATAAGATATAGGGACGATAAAACGATTTAAACCGTGCCAAAAGAGATGTGAGTGACTGTTTTATCCCTGAAGAATGCCCCTGAGAGAATGGTGTGGTGGTATTCGTCGTTGAAACAATTAGGATCTAAGACAATTTAAAGGGACGAAAAACTTGCGATAGACATAATGCAGAAAATGCATAGCTTCGAGCAGCATGTTTGATATGATGAAGATACAAAGTAAGAAATATATTTGGCGACATAAGTTGGTACAAAGAATACTCCACATTAATATGTTCAACACGAATAATATGTATTGTTATTGATATTTGTATGGACAATTCTGTAGAGACACATTATCAATTTAACGGGCAAGAACGCTAGTATTGATGATTTGGTAGCACATCTACCACAAGACTCAGAAGAATCCGGTAGTAATCTAGATGACCTGTACTTCCAACTGCTACAATTGCGATGTAATTTTTTATGAGGCCTTAAGAAATCATTACTTCCGGCTGTCCAGTGTTCGTTTGTTCTGGCTACTGCAAACTTCCTCTTGACCTGAGTCCTCTCACCATTGCAAGATACCATACCGTTTCTCTTCTATTGGAGGCATTTAGTAAATATTAGAACTCGCATTCTCATAATATCCGACTGCGTCCTTAAGGCGAAGTGACCGAGTGAGGCCGCCGTGGCCGAGTGGTCAGCGTATCCGACTGCAGTGTCAGCCTCTGGTGATGAATGTCGCGAGTTCGAGCCTCGGCAGGGACACGGCGGTCTTGTGGTGGGGAGATTGGGCGCCTCCCCCCTCTGTGTCTGCCTAACTCAGCCACCCCCCTAACTAGGGGCAAACGGCTGTATGTCTATACATATGTATATACATACCCATCATCCCCAACCCGGCACTTTAAAACGATACTTTTCGCACTTCGAAAAGACCGAAGTTTCAAGATGTATCCATACTGTTGACATTCATGAAATGATAATATATCCAACTATAAAAGATACAAATCAACTTATAATTCAAACAAACGACAGGCAAGATTGAGTACTGCTTCTCTGCTTTGTGTAAATGCTCACTCCTGTACTTAGTTTTATCATAAAAGTTGAATAGGCAAATTCTGACAGCATCTACAGTTCTATGGCAGAATGACTAGGACCAAAATAAAAGTCTAATTATGTTTTGCTTTGTGAATGTTTCGCATCATCCCATATACTATACAAAAAACTAATAAATTTTTATTCAACTTCAGGCCACACATTTCTATAAATTATTTCAAGGACTACACGAATTCTCAGGAAAAACAATAAAAAATATAATCTTACTATAAAGATTGCAATGAAAATAAAATTCTAAAACACATAATGTAGGTCTTGCTCGATAAAATTTCATCAGTCACCTGACAAAATTTATGGAAAACATTAAAATTTCATCAGCAACTGTCACAAATCAAAATATTTCCCCATGTGTACAGAGATATAATCATACAAATGAACATAAGTGCGTACTATAATCATTTATTTTAACTAAACATCTAGAAATTTATGTTTTAGACGGATATGAAATTCATGATTTGAACGTGAATTACTAATATCATGTCGGAAAGATTTATTTTTGCACTTAAACTTTTTTTGGGACCAGGAAAATCATCGTCAGTTATTTGCAAACAATTATTTTCTTTTTCTGGTTGAGTCTCATTTAATTGATTATTCAGATCTATCATTGCAAAGCTCTGAATTAAGGACCACGTCAAGCTAACTGTCATAAATAATCATTTTGAACAGAGTCACTTTTTTTTTCTTTCTTGTTACGATAACGTTCAATACGAAAAATTCAACTTTCCTTCAGCAATGCCGGAGTAGCAGACAGAAAACAATGTAATGTCGGTTGTCAATAATGAAGAACCATTCCTATAATGCTAGGCAAATTGCAAGGTGCTCCAAAAGATATAGGGAGCGTCACCTTTGTGCTCTCCTGCTTGTTGGCCATGGTTGAGTAACGGGCGAATAAACACTATTCGGTCCACAGACATTGCTGGGCTTCCCGGAAAATAGTCCCACGATGTAAAACGCTTTATTCTGCATGACATAGGTGATTCTGATACGTGAGAACTCGGGATTAGAAACTTGGAGAAGAGGGAGTTGACAAATGGACGACGTTTTCCTGAGAACACTGCAACGAAAAGAGTTTAGTGAAATTAGCCTGAATAAAACTTTTGGCTAAAAAAATAATGCAATGCTCTGAGATGATATACCTGTTGATTTAAGGAAAACATTGAGCGATAAATATGGTTAAATATTTGCTATGAAGTTGCGATTGATGTACATAATCAATGTCACGTTTCTAATAAATGAAAGGGTTGAAGTAAACATTGAACAAAATTGGACTTACGTAAAGAATTATCACCTAATGAAATTCCTAAGACTAAAGGGTTACTTCAAATCTTTTTTTTAATAAGTCTCTCAAAATCTAATTATTAGCCAGTATAGAAGCAATCATGAATAAACCACTACATTGACAATATTTTCATAAGCTTATTAAACGCACTGCGTTATTTGTTTATGGGCGACTTCAATTACACATATACTGAATCTGATAGATACAAATACCCGAATACTAAAAAATTGACAAAATTGATCTCTTACTACTCGCATACGTTCACACCCATACCAAAACATAGCTCTTAGGCGCTAGAGGGTCCGGCCCGGAGCCCACAAGAGACACACTTCGTGCATGGAGTGAGTTCAGGGATCAGTGTCAGCAGCAGGCCCAACAACTTTCATTGCACGTTCCCAACCTTCAGACTGATATCTCTTGTTATTAAAGAGAGTTCCAAGCCATCCATCAGTAGTAGTAAGAGATGCAAGAATCGCTTTTTAGAGTCATTTTGGTGGGCGGGGTAGGACGCGGTACATGCAACCTTGATTCAACCGGTCCGTACGGGGGTGCGCGCAGAAACGGGGGGCGAGAGCGGAGGGTACCGGAACTGAGACCGGATGGGGGAACGGCGGGATGGAAGCAGGCTTGCGGCCTTGATTGGCAAGGTTAATGTTATGAACATTTTAATTTATACTGTATTTATGATCTACATTGTATTTATATATATGTTTTTTCGTCTTTAGATGGTTGTAGTGGAGTATAATTGGTCACTAACTGTTGCTCGTTATATATATTTATTCGGTTCTGGTAGGATTAGTGTTATTCCAAATTTCTGGTGGGGGACGGGGTGTAGAGATACCCTAGGCAAAAAGTTGGATGTGCTCCTGAAAGAATAGGTGAGTTTGCTCCTGCCTATTTCTTGTCTTATAAATTTGTTTCTGTGGCACGCTTGCTACGTTGTGAGTGTATATATCGTTATATATTTATGCATGGATTATAATTCTATATTTTTTATGTGGACATATATGTTGTTATTCTTATCTAGTTGTGGTATTTATGACTCATTCAATGCTTGATTGGTGGGTTCGTAGCGGTGGGGGCTTGGGATATTTTTATATGTGTGTTCATTCATCACTATATATTCATTTATAGGATTACTGTGGTAGGTATGTCATATAACTCGATTTGCAGCCTTGGTGTGCGAACAGCCCTGTTTGTACCAGCCTGAAGGTAGGATTGCAGGCAAGATTTTGTGTTTCCCATCTATTTATTTCATATGTTTATATTATCTATAGGAATAGTATGGATTATTAGTATGATTAGTGGAGAGTTTAGGTATGTATTGTGGGATGATGCTGTATCTTCGTTAAGAGATTCTTTCTACCCCATATTGCATAACCCAGTTTTGAAACAGTTATATCAGTGTTCCATTGACCCGTTTTTCCAATAGCTAAAATACCTGAACGATATGGATTTACTTACTAATAATCGATTGATTTATGTTGAATTTGCGCAGTTTTTAGAACTTCGATCAGTTACCTCATACAGTTTTAGGCATTTTAGGGTATTTTAGGCTTGAAGCATCCATGTAGCAAGCTATTTCAGGCATAATTGCTAGGTTGTTGCATCATTGTGGTAGAATTATATGTATATATGACACATCTGTTACGATTAAACCGTGGTTACTTTAGTTAAAGAGATTTTGATTCAACCCTGTTATGGACTGATGTTGAGGCTAATTTCATTAGATTTTGTACGTACTATACCGTATTTTTTATAGGTTTCAGTTACGTCGCCTGCATGTCTTGGTATCTTATTCGTTTTTCTTATTTGTTTGGTTACATGCTTGTTCATTCACATTCATCACGGTTAATGTATGTTTTGGGTATGGTAGAGAATTTATCTTCTTGCTTTGTTTTATCTCGTGAGATTCAGTATAGGTCTTTCAGTTTTGTAGGTTCTCTGTTGAATCTCGATCTTCAATGCAATTTGTTGGTTATTTATACAATTTAGGATATATTACATTTGTGTCTACATTATAGAACATTATTTCAGGTCTAATTTAGTTACATTTTGTTCATTTAGAGTGATTTATATATCTTCTTTCATCCTGATACAATATTTGACGTGGTTATTATAGATATAGAACAGACGATTTGTTACAAATTTGGTCTTACTGTTAGGG
>SDVV010027445.1:0-12107 GCA_016164225.1 Gammarus roeselii | reverse complement strand
ATATATAAATTAGCCTTATGATATGCTACATCAGGTGACTTCGCTAAGTGTTGGTGAAGTATAGCTATATTTTGGATAAAAATCCATGTTCTCATATAGTAAACGTGTTATTTTCCCACCAAAAAATTATCTCTTCCCAATTCCTCACCAGCGACAGCAAATTAACGGGCGAGGCGCCAATAGATGGCGCTTCAGGGAGGAGAAGAATAAACAAGATGGCGCAGCAGGGAGGGGAGGAATAAACGAGATGGCGCTGCAGGGAGGGGAGGAATGAGCAAGATGGCGCTGCAGGGAGGGGAGGAATGAACGAGATGGAGCGGCAGGGAAGGGAGGAATGAACGAGATGGCGCTGTAGGGAGGGGAGGAATGAGCAAGATGGCGCTGCAGGGAGGGGAGGAATGAACGAGATGGCGCTCTAGGGAGGGGAGGAATGAAAGAGATGGCGCTGTAGGGAGGGGAGGAATGAACGAGATGGCGCTGTAGGGAGGGGAGGAATGAACGGGAACAAAACTCAGGAAAACGGGACTAGACGAGCAAGAATGAGCGGAACAACAAAAATTAATGCCGTCGAAGGCGTGGGTAATGAAACGGGATGCACGGTGACGTCATTGAAGAGGGAGGAGTAAAGGAACAGGGAATAAGTCGTTGGAAGGGGCGAAGAGGAAGAGTAACGGCAAGAAAGAGCCTGAGAGGTGTAAAATAATCAAGACGGAAAATAAGTTTTTCTATATGACATAAAAAGACGCGTCAATAAAGCGATTGCCGTGTTTAGATTGACCAGCATGTCTCAAATGTCGACTGGAATTAGCCCAGTAATATGTGACCTCCTGGCTCACTGTGGCATTACAGTAACATATTGATTAGAAAAAAATTAACTGTCATAATAAGGTGCATTTTTAAAAGTTTACTTTTTTACGTTTCAATTTACATCCTTAAACAGCCAGGGCTATCCGGTCTGATCCACCAACACGGAACCGTTCTGAGTACTGTTCTCGCTACACTTTTGATCCTCAGCCCGGCCCTGACAGTGCCAGGCAACAACTCCGGCCCACGCATGGTTTCAGGTTGGGGGACGATTGATCAAGAATCAAAGCCCTCATCAGGTGACGGTGAAGCCACGATGGGTTTCTCGAAACACAAGATCAGTAGAATAGTAGACAAATCAATCTTTGCCTCTCCCCACGACACCCCACAGAAGCAGTTTTTAGGGCGCAGGTCACGACTGGATAAGGTATTTCAAAAGCACATAACGCGAGCGGAAGATCAATAAGAATTTTTGCGAGTAAACGAACGCAAGGATAACATTAGCATGATACCCTTCCTGACATGACGCTAACCAGCTTTACTCCTAACAGTGGTAGTTAAGTTTAAATGCTACCGATCACTTAATGGTTAGTGACACGCAACTGACCCTGTATTGGTTACTGCTAATTAACGTTAATAAGTGACGTGTTCTGCATTTGATACTGAACTCGTGTCACTGCTACTGCACGCCTCCTGAACTAGTTACTGAGGTCCTGCCACTGTTAGGGACCTCACCGTGAACTAGTTACTGAGGTCCTGCCACTGTTAGGGACCGCACCGTGAACTAGTTACTGAGGTCCTGCCACTGTTAGGGACCGCACCGTGAACTAGTTACTGAGTCCTGCCACTGTTAGGGACCTCACCGTGAACTAGTTACTGAGGTCCTGCCACTGTTAGGGACCGCACCGTGAACTAGTTACTGAGGTCCTGCCACTGTTAGGGACCGCACCGTGAACTAGTTACTGAGGTCTTGCCACTGTTAGGGACCGCACCGTGAAGTAGCTACCGAGGTCATGTCATATGTAGTAGTAGTAACCGACCCCCATGTAGGTTGTGGTGGTCGTCCTCACTATCAGCGCCCCCCTCCTCTTCCTGTTGAGGATCACTGATATCATCAGAGGAGCAGTCACTGATGAATGGCCCTCGACTGCTGAGGGGAGATTTATTTCCTCTTTGCCCGAGTAGAGGAATAGAAAACCGAGAACATCCGCCCCCAAGGAATGTAAAGCGGGCCATTGAGTGTAAAGCATCGATCATTGGGGCACTCTGTGATCCCGTGAAGAGGAGGAGGAGGCAATGACGCGAGGAGGGCGTTCAGCAGGAGGCTCTCAGTGATCCCGTGAAGATGAGGAGGAGGAGGAGGAAAAGGAGGAGGAGGAGGAGAAGAAAAAGGAGGAGAAGGAGGAGAAGGAGGAGGAGGAGGAGGAGGGGAGGAGGAGGCAATGTTGCGAGGAGGGCGTTAAGCAGGAGGCTCTCAGTCATCAGGGGGGGGGATGGGTCAGTGGCACGAAGAGCGGCGTGGGGAGAGGGTGAAGGATCTCAGTGATTTAAGGAGGGATGGGATGGTAGGGGAGGGGAGCCTTAAGAGACAGCTTCCATAGATCACTGCAAATATCAAGTGGGAGAAGTCATAAATTGGGCCTGCCTACGAGTGACTGGCAAGTCACTACTGTCAGTACAGGCGTCTGCTCTGCTCGCATGCTGTTGAACGTATCCCGAGACCGTGTGGCGGGGGCCTGAACTATACTCAGAAGATATAAAATGACAAAGCAAAACAATAAAAGAGATACCCATGAAAAGGATTCTTTTATTGCCCCGAGAATTTATTGGCCACTCAGAAACAGTAACCTCGATGATTTACAATGCCTAACATTGTAACTTCCTAGGCTGAGCGGAAAAAATAATAGCCATATCACCAATTCTTCTTTCCTGCTAGCACAATATAGTTATTTTCGTATTACGTTGTTGAGTCGGCTTTAGCGCAAGCACGTTCCTTGTTGGCAGTGTTACGTTGTGAGTCGGCTTTAGCGCAAGCACGTTCCTTGTTGGCAGTGTTACGTTGTGAGTCGGCTTTAGCGCAAGCACGTTCCTTGTTGGCAGTATTACGTTGTGAGTCGGCTTTAGCGCAAGCACGTTCCTTGTTGGCAGTGTTACGTTGTGAGTCGGTTTTAGCGCAAGCACGTCCTTGTTGGCAGTGTTGTTGAAGAAACGGGGAGGGGGGGGAGGTAATGCGAATAAATGATCCTCAGTCTGTGATGAATTTACGGTCATGACACACATGCGTGTAAGATCAAATGCTTCTATTGAGTAAATTATATATAAGATTAAATTTTTAACAGATAGTTTGGTAAGCAATGAAATATGAATATGTGCCAATACTTTGAGGCCATAGGTTGAACGTCTGCTAGAGACGTCAGCGGTTCACAACCATGAGGACGAGGTGTCGAGGGTGATCGTGTCTTGACTTGATCAATTCGAAGCCGCGTAGAGAGAGAAGGAACTAAGGCCGAGTACCAGGAAGTTAACAAGTCGAACGTTGATAGACATCGGTGGGCGGAGTTGGGCAAGAGGGCCTGGTCTCACGGCTGGGCCAGAGGGCCAACGGGATGAGGGTGGGTGTCTGTCGGAAAATTAGCGGATCGATTGATTCCTAGATTGGCGGAGGATACCGGAGCCAAGAATACTGGTCCGCAGCGATTGACACGAGGCAGCGCCCAAGGCTGCCATACCCGAGTCAACGTCATGGCTCTAAGTCGGCCCGGCACCGGCCAGCGATAGCGGGGGCGACTCCGTTTGCCTGTGACAAATGATGTACAGCGTTGAGTGACTTCAGAGTAATCCTCCAAATGTTGAACTACTTTACGAAAGTAAAGAAGTTCAGCACTTGTTGAGAGGCACTTATTTTATTCGCGGTGTAATGGTCAAGGATGGAAGCGATTGACGCAAGACTGGCGCGGTTTGTCGTGTAAGCCTCTCTTATCTTCGTGTTAATCTGACTGCTCTGAACACTATGAATCTTTAAAATTCTGTTTAGTTAGTTCCATAAATTAATGTAGTGGCGCCTCTAGCAATAATCATTCCCCGTTTAAATGAATATTTGAATATTTCTTGTCTTCGTTAGTTCGTAATTCCCTTCTCTTCCCCATCACTCTTTTCAACACTCTTATCACAATTTTATTTCGCTTGTAACAGTATCCAACAAAGGGTACACATTAGGACAGCCAAGGTCACAATAACCTGAGCCTATTACAGGGTCCCGAGCCCATGCGAACGTAAGATCATTATTGCTCTGAGAACGGTCGAATTGTTGAATGCATGGTGCCGATATGTATAACTCAAGATAGCCGAAGTCAAACCTCGTCAGTTCGAACTACATTCAAATGCAAACGACACGTTCCAAGCTGCATCTAATAAATTCTCTGAAGAAAAATGAAGATCAATCCGCGTTGAGTACGTACGCTCTAGTGACACTGGGAACCTGGAAGGTATTTGATGAACCTTTCTTTGTAATGAGCACACAAGGAACACCAGGTAATGGAAGGGCAAAAAATGGTGAACAAGAAAGGAGGGATGCAGCGAATCACATTTAGCAACTGAAATAGCAAATTCACATGATAATTTTCATTCAAATCTAACCTATGGCAATGACGTTGACTGATGGGGATAGTAAACTTTTATCGAAGACGAATTTAGATTATGACACAAGACAGGGCGAAACCGACCAGTCCACTCACCGATGATGACCAGGGTGATAGTGCCATCACTGTCCACTCACCGATGATGACCAGGGTGATAGTGCCATCACTGTCCACTCACCGATGATGACCAGGGAGGTAGTGCCATCACTGTCCACTCACCGATGATGACCAGGGTGATAGTGCCATCACTGTCCACTCACCGATGATGACCAGGGTGATAGTTCCAGCACTGCCCACTCACCGATGATGACCAGGGTGATAGTGCCATCACTGTCCACTCACCGATGATGACCAGGGTGATAGTGCCATCACTGTCCACTCACCGATGATGACCAGGGTGATAGTTCCATCACTGTCCACTCACCGAGGATGAGCAGGTGTTATGTTAAAGGTTTCCAGGTTACGATAATCGGGTAAAGCAAGGTAGGAATGATCAAACATTGGTTTTTATAATAGTCTTCTTGTATAAAGAGAAGTAACAAGTCAACAGGTAAACTCAATACAGCACTGATATGATATTGATTGTCATAACGGACACAAAGAAACCAAAGTGTAAATGAACAGCAAAATGAAATGTATCAAGTGTAAGACGAGCGTAGGGCAGAGTAGGAGGCCTACACCCGAAGGCTGGGGCTGATAGAAAGTGTCTGTGCTCTGCCCTCTCTCGTTCGGGGCTGCGCCCTCAATAATATGGGAGGGCCTTGAGTAGGTGTATGAAGAATTCCTCCAATAAGGGAACAATCCACTTTTTTTGACCAGCTAAAGAGGCGGGGCGTTCTAATACCCAGACCTCATTGGTACTCTACAATTGAGTCCGTTAACTAAATTACAGGCTCCTCCCATCAATTTTTTACCATACATGATACCCCTGAGCTAAACAGTGTTATTGGATCTAGTCTATACTATTGCCAACACACGGAGTTTTACAAGGTGCGCAAATGGCCCTCAATTCGTCAATGTCTCCTACGTTATACGATCCGCGAGGGACCACCTGTTTCTTTTAAACAAACATCGGATGGGAATTAAAAATATGCAAGGCAAGGAATTTCTTCGTGTAACTTAAGCTAGGGGTTACCAGGCCTAAGGCCTACACTGTTTCTAGGACACACACTACGCACCTCTCGATGGTAATGTTCGGTTAGCCAAGTTTTATAAATATGTGCCAGCGGAGGCCGATCACAACACAGGGTGATAGTGCCATCACTGTCCACTCACCGATGATGACCGGGGTGATAGTTCCATTAGTGTCCACTCACCGATGATGACCAGGGTGATAGTTCCATCACTGTCCACTCACCGATGATGACCAGGGTGATAGTTTCATCACTGTCCACTCACCGATGATGACCAGGGTGATAGTTCCATCAGTGTCCACTCACCGATGATGACCAGGATGATAGTTCCATCACTGTCCACTTAACGATGATGACCAGGGTGATAGTTCCATCACTGTCCACTCACCGATGATGACCAGGGTGATAGTTCCATCACTGTTCACTCGCCTATTATGAACAGGGTGATCGTTCCATCACTGTTCATTCACCTTTTATAACCAGGGTGGCAGTTCAATCACTGTTCATTCACCGATGATGAGCAGGGTGATAGTTCCATTACTGTTCACTCACCGATGATGACGAAGGTGATCGCTCCATCACTGTTCACTCACCTATCATAAGTAGGGTGATGGTGACATACTCGGAGTTATGGGTCTTGATGGCCCCCAGAACAGTGCCCACCACAGTGCAGCACAGTCCCACCAACGCTATCATGATGATAAACCACCTGAGGGGGAGTAATAAGTAGTCACTGTTAGTGTAGATCATCTTGACAACATTCCATTCTCTTGTTCAACACCACTCAGGGTCTCTCAACACCTACCACTTCCCTAAATATCGCTTTCTCTTCATAAACACAACCAACGGTATCTCCGTACCTGCAACGCTCCCCATGTTCCAGCCTACCATCCCTACCGCTGCAGCTGCCTTCGAAACCCTCTCCTCCTCTAGCTCCTCACTCTGTACAACCCTATCCTCCTCTAGCTCCTCACTCTGTGCAACCCTCTCCTCCTCAAACTCCTCACTCTAGCTCCTCACTCTGTGCAACCCTCTCCTTCTCAAACTCCTCCCTAGCTCCTCACTCTCCTCCTCAAGCTCCTCCCTCTCCTCCTCTAGCACCTCACTCTCCTCCTCTAGCTCTTCACTCTGTGCAACCCTCTCCTCCTCAAACTCCTCACTCTCCTCCTCTAGCTCCTCACTCTCCGCCTCTAGCTCTTCACTCTCCGCCTCTAGCTCTTCACTCTGTGCAATCATCATTCGCTCAACTTGACCATTGCTTCCTCCGCCTCCCCCCCCACTCCTCCTGCTACACTACCCTCGCTCCCCCTTGGCTACTGTCATTCCCTCAGCATTACCTACTCTCACCATACAGACAGACACCCTCAACTATCTCTGTACTACTCCTTGACTCTCCTATTACGCTCACTCACTCCACACCACTCTGACACTCTCAACACCAACCTGGAATATTGCAATTCTCCAGAGTACCTTGCCAAGTTGCAGAAAATGGCAGCAATGTTACAGTGTCTCTATTGTTCTTGTGTATGCCTTTCCCAATTGACAACGTATCTGTATGCTCCTCAAAAGTGTAAGTTTTGCGATTTGCTATGAAACTCTGAACTTATTTATGTAACCAGGAACGGTTTCCATGGAGTGCTTCAATAGAGCATACTTGTATCATTATTATTGCCCTCGCTCCCTTTGAGCTCCCCTGTACAACCCAATACCCCTCTCTCTTTCCATTTTTCCCGACTGGGTTCCCTCACCGTATGGACACGGCCTGAGTCACCAGCAGTCCGCAGCAGCTTTTGCCCTCTTCCTCTCCACCGAGGCAGGCGCGGGGAGACGCGCGGGACCTATGGAGGAGAGGTGAAAGTTAGGGCGGTTGGGAGAGGCGTAAATTTACAAAAGTGTTTACAAGTGTAAGAAGACAACAACAGGTCTTTTGGCGAAAGCTAGGTTGCCTGTTGATGGAGAAGATTAGTTCTGAATTGGAACGTCTATGAGAGCATCATGTGTCTGTGTTTTTTCCGTTGCACCTGATCAAGAAAGGAAATGATTATAAAAGGAAATGGCATTTAACGATGTTACTCAAAACAACTAGAACCAGCTCATCAAGAGAAAGCCACCGACCCACGATCTTGATCGGAGATTGTCACAGTTTCATTCCTCTTTAAACAATGCTGACCGGTGGCATTGCTGGACACCATTTTGCAACGAGCAGGTACCAATGCCGGACACCCTTGTAACCGTGCTCGAGTCAATGCCGAGCACTCTTATAACCGTACGGGTGTCAGTGCCGGATAACGATATTCACGAATATTCTGGTTAGAGCGCTCTTGCTGGGAGCTATTTACCACCGATTTCGGTACAATTTGTTGAGCTGCGACTTGGAACAAATCGATTGGATCGCTGTTTACAGTTTCCGCTGGCAGTCGTTTCTATGCCTCGACAACTCAATACGTGAAGAAATGCGGGTGATGTCGAGTGTCGAACAGTTGTCAACTATTTTGTATCAATCATTCCTCATCAAGAGTGAAGAGGTTCGCTAACTCGAAGTTTTCCTTACTCTTCATAATCTTCCACACATCGATCATGTCGCCTCTGACTCGACATTTTGTCTAGCGAATAAAGGTTGAGTTCACGTAGTCTGTCTTGCGTAGCAGCGAAGGAATAAGTTTGATAGCTCTACGTTGAATCATCTCTAATAAGTACGAAGACCAGAATAGGACGGAATACTCAACGTGCGGTCTAACACATGCATCGTATAACTTGAGAATACTGTGTGCTCATGTCAGAAATAGTGTGGGATATCATGCTTAACATTGTTATGCCATTTTTGGCGTCATCGTTACATTGCTTGCTACTTTAAGGTCGTTACAATGATGATACCAAGGTCTCTCTCTTCGGTGACAGTAATCAGTTTATTAACGAACATTGAATAATCGTGCTTAAGGTTATAATGACCAATGTGAGTAACTTCACATTCATCAACATTGAATTTAATTTGCCCTTTTTCTGACCAATTAATAATTTTTAAAGTCTAATTGAATTTACTCACACTAATTAGGTTCGCACTTTTCCTCCTAGCTTAGTCTCATCAGCAACTTGCTAATGTTCGAGAGTACGTTTCTACCGAGATCGTTTATGAATATCAAGAAGACAACTGGACCTTATACGAATCCTTGAGGCGCACCGCTTGTAACTTTTACCACAATTGGATGATCCATTAAGTACGACTCGCTGCCGTCTGTATGTGAGCCAACTATTTATCCTGCATTTGGCTGGTTGACTGTTGTTCGCCATTTTTGTGCGGGATATGCTCATGTTCAATATCTGTCATTGATTCTCTTAAGCCATTAATGTTCGCTAATCTAAAGTTAGAAATTTTTTTGCAGTTCATAGACGTTTTGAACTCGAGCTCTGTAAAACAGATACATTATTGTCGCTAGTTCCGAGTGGTTCGCCTGCTTCAACGTTCGTGACATGAGAGTCACTTGCACCGAATAGAAGATCAAGGGTATTGCAACTAGTGACCTGATGCAGTTATCGTCTTATCGCTTGATTGAATAACCAACCAGGAGGCATTCAAAGTAGGGCTTTCTAATATCTCCAATTAACACTGTCTCTTATATTGATTTTCATAACCTAGTGACTGGCGTGATCAAATATCATTTTTTTTATTCAAAAAAACTACGTGCGTAAATTCTACTTGGATGTAGCTACGTTGAGCAGAAGATACGTCAGAGCTGATCTACAATCTGTGACAACAGCAACTGCAACGACAGGAATCCGTCATTGAATAAAAAAGGCACACTTTGAAGAGCCTCAGTCGATAACTGCCTGGTTATTAAGCCCCGACTTCTGAGGCCACCGTTTCTTCCCAGAGGCGAAAGAGATGACGTCAACCGCCAGATGACGGTATGAGCGCAACAGGGAGCAGCGACACAGTTTAGGGGCGGGGTGAGCACAACAGGGACCGCCGAACAACCGTCAGATGACGGTATGAGCGCAACAGGGAGCAGCGCCACAGTTTAAGGACGGGGTGAGCACAACAGGGAACGTCGCCTTTGCCGGAGTACAAGGTGAACGCAATACGGAGCGGCGTCACCGCCAAAGGGTGTGATGAGCGCAACAGAGAGCATCGTCATCGCCAAAGGGTGACGTGAGCGGAACTGGGAGTGGCGCTGACGCCGAAGGGTGGGTGAGCGTAACCACCAGAGAGTGGGGTGAGCGCAACTCCCAGAGAGAGGGGTGAGCGCAACCACTAGAAAGCGGCGTGAGCGCAACAGGAAGTGGTACTCCATAACAATATAGTTAGATAAGCGCAAATGGGAGCGGTTCGCCATCGCCAGATGGCGGAGTAAATGCAACAGGGAGCGGCGTGTTATAGTTCGAAATGAGCGAAACAAGAAGCGGCGAGCCACGTTCAGACAGCGGGGTGAGCGTAACAGGGAACGCAGCGCCACCGCTAGATGGCGAGGTGAACACAACAAGGAGCGATGCGTC
The DNA here is from genome assembly GCA_016164225.1 of Gammarus roeselii. NCBI lineage: Eukaryota > Metazoa > Arthropoda > Malacostraca > Amphipoda > Gammaridae > Gammarus > Gammarus roeselii. The sequence continues at coordinate 2,041 of SDVV010027445.1, read as the reverse complement.
ACCGCCAGAGAGCGGGGTGAGAATAACAGGAACGCTGGCAGCTTCAGGGAAAGGGAAGCTAGCGGTTTCATTTGGAGAGTACAGGGTGAGCAAAAACTTTCGACGATTGTTCAAGATTACATGAATAGACAGCCGGCAGTAATGACGTTGGTAGAATGACGCTGCAGATTATACGAACTCGTATACAGGCTATTCTGTTCATTTGTTGGAAAATTAGTGATAACATAAAGATACAATCACACACATCAATTAAATGTTGACAAATCAGACTTAAATGCGAGTATTTGAAACTAATTTTAGATAATATGATCATTATATAATTATAAACTACTCTCATGTCAACCAGCGGTCGTTTCATGGTCAACAACGCCGTGCTAGTGGAGTTCATTTGACGTAGTAGTTACAGATTACGTGTGGATTCCTGTTTCTTCTTTTTCGTTGAGTTACATTCATAACTTAATTGTATGTTTGACACTTTGTTGAACCCATGGGTTATGTGATAAAGTACGGTGCTACCACAGAAAAAAACAATTCAAGTACGAGAGACACATCTTATCATAGAAAAAACATTTATCCATTAAGCTGAGTAAAGTACCAACACAGCTTATTACAATTTCTTTGGCAAGGAACCTTCAGTTACACTCAGAGACTGGATGAGATCAGCCCCAAACGCACGTTTATTCTCGGATCGAGCCGTAGAAAAATGTTTCGGGTGGACGGTAATCCGCTTACCTATTGCTGAAGTCTTTACAAATGAACAGTCACGTTGAGCTTACCCTTGAAAAATATAGGGTTCAAGAAAAAAAAATCAGGCGGTCGTACATGGAGGTCGCACACAAGAGGAGAAGAAGATCAGGAATTCAAGGGGAACTGAACACCCGTAATAAACATAGTTCTGGCAGGGAATTATGAAAAAAGGAGATAAGCGCAGTCTCATCACTGGAAAAGCAGAGCAATCTCGCCATCTTCCTCTTCCAGTTCAACAGAGGCCGGGTAATCGATTCCACTAGAGCATTTATGGACCGTCTTCCTGGAGCCGCAGAGAGACAAACACGCCGGCTCAATGAAATGAAGGCCCTTGTGGGGGGTTCTGAGTGGAGGGCGACGCGACCTGCAAGCACTGGGAAGCGAACGAGGAAAAAGGCAGAGCGACCTTTTGCAGGAACAGACCTGCAACATCCTTTGGAAAGGGGAGTCTATTGCATACGAGCGAAGAGTGCTTCTTATATGCACACGCTGAGAAGAGATGGATATTACTACACCATTATATGCACACGCGGGAAAAATATAGACCTTAATAATTAAGCAATGATGGTGGCAGATTTTGATTATTTTACATTGATAGCAAAGCTAAATAACACCATTTTATTTGCGATCGTGTTCAAGTCACGTCGCTCACTCTCCACATAAAATTAAGGTATATTCTTGCGGTGGTTGTTAATATGATATTGTGAGATGCCACGCCCTAGCACTAAACTATCATCTGTCACAAGACCGTCACCGGACTCCATGCAATCCTACCTCCCCCCTCCCCCTCCCTCCTCCCCTAGTCCCGTCACATGTCCCGAGGAGTCTTGAACCATGTCTGCCACAATGATCGCGTCCATCCAGTCTGCAGAAAGTGTCCGCGCCGTTGCCCTCATCTGTATGGAAATGGCGAACCGGCGCCTCGGCCTCGACTTCCCGTAATGATGAATTACTAGGCAGGCATAATTCCCGGGCGGTAATAGCAAGCAAACCGATTCAAATTACGGCCCTACACACGAGTTGAGTTGGGTCGCTTTACACCGTAGGACGTACAAGCGATGACGGACACGAGTCGAGTTGGGTCGCTTTACACCGTAGGACGTACAAGCGATGACGGACACGAGCTGAGTAGGATTGCTTTACACCGTAGGACGTACAAGCGATGACGGACACGAGTTGAGTTGGGTCGCTTTACACCGTAGGACGTATAAGCGATGACGGACACGAGTTGAGTTGGCTCGCTTTACACCGTAGGACGTACAAGCGATGACGGACACGAGTTGAGTTGGGTCGC
>SDVV010027444.1:0-12107 GCA_016164225.1 Gammarus roeselii | reverse complement strand
CGAAGCTGTCTAAACCTCTGACACCTGTGCGAATGAGGTGGTCCCTCCACCTCACTACGCACAGAAACAACTACTCATTTTACGAAGATACGCATTAATTCTATACTCTCTCGTACGCGCTAATACGCGAATATGCCACAATTAAAATATGTACTGACTTCATCTTGACAAAGCTGATATTTTCTAACGCGAGGTTGTGCGGACTTACCTAAACCAACGACGGTCGCGCCCTACGGGGGAGCCTATTATGACTCACGTTGAGGCTCTGGTGGAAATGAGGCCCAAATCAATCAACCAAATATTGCGCCGTGCGGGGGAGTCTATTATGACTCACGTTGAGGCTCTGGTGGAAATGAGGCCCAAATCAAAGCAAATCACGTTGAGGCTCTGGTGGAAATGAGGCTCAAATCAAATCAAATAGACCCAACGATCACCAAGGCATGGGGATCAATTATATACACCTACGAGTAATATTTCACCATCACTCAGCCCTACTTAACTGATTAAACTCTGACAAATGCAACACAACAATAACATACTCATTTTACGAAGATACGCATTAATTCTATACTCTCTCGTACGCGCTAATACGCGAATATGCCACAATTAAAATATGTACTGACTTCATCTTGACAAAGCTCATATTTAATACTAATAAACTATGATAAATGTTTATCAAATAACAGCATATGAGAATACCTCCTTGAGGAAAACGAACATGTAAGGACGCAGTTGAGAGCCACACAGGGCCTCAGAAGTTTTCCTAGCTGTGGCAACTATGTACCACAGAACCAGGGTAAACTAACACCAACGGGTAGACCGAGTAATTAATGACATAACGTCAGAATCACGTGATCGGACGTCATGGCCCCGCCCTACCTGCCCGTGACGTCATTGGAGCCATACAGCTAATATTGGCATATCCAGCCTAGTCATTTTAAGCTCAACATTTTTGAGTTTTCAAGTTTTTTTTTCTATATATTTAAGTAAGCAATCATCTTGAAGACGAGATCTTCAATATTTTATATTGGTCACAATTTTTTGAGCAAGCACAAACTAATTGATTAGAACAAAGCAGTTTATAGAGGTAAAAATACTGTTCTTCCGCAAGTTGCTGAAACGACAAGCTGAAACTTTGTTTACTTCTCGTTTGTGATTCTTGGGTAAATACTTTGATGTTCAACTTTTTGTACATCGGACAGCGGATATAATTGTAAATCTTTGGAGATCAGAGGTATTTTCCGACGAAATCCAGTATGACATCATTTTGCAATTACCGATTTTTATAACTATTTGCTCAATTTTAGTTCGAATCATTCGAAGGCCTTTTTTCAATGATAGACAGAGTTGGCGCAAATATTTATATTTACAGCGGCAGGAGAAAACTGATATAATGTGATTTGTATGGACGAGCGAGCGTCCATGACACTACGAATTCCTGCTTCGCGTTCGCGCCCTACGGAGGAGCCTATTATGACTCACGTTGAGGCTCCGGTGAAAATGGGTTACCTCTTATGCGGTAACCCTTTTGATGGGACAGCTTCGGGCTTTAATATTCTTCTATTGTTTTATAAATGAGGAAGCAAGGTGTTTTCAGGCCGTGCACATTCGGGCGTTGTTTAAATTGAAGATACCCTGACGGCCTGTTGCAAAAAAAACACTGTTTCCTCAAAGTTAGAGATTAAGGATACCTAAAAAATGAAACTTCAGAGTGAGTTCTTCGGTTCTTACAACCGAATACTGAACAACACGGCATGATGAACTACAGTCGCTTTTATTCACAAAGAAATGTCGGAACACCGAATGGCAGGTTGGCTCCAGTGACACTAGCACAAGCGCTGATGCAGAGAATGCCATTGGTAAAAATCATTGTAATGAAATTAGCAGCATAATTAACTGCAGGTGATAATTTCTCCGGTTTACCCTGTGTTGTTAGTGTACCCTGCACAGAACTATCATGCCATCCATTACGCTGAGGTCTAGGCAAAGGCTGAGTAAAGAAAATCACTATCTGGTTCTTGAGCTTACTCCCAGTACACTTGAACCTTGGAATGGATGGATGATTATCCATTTTATAGATCATTAACCCTTCATTTTAGTATTTTATTCTTTCTTATTTTGTGGGCTTTATTATTCATATGTGCCCTTTTTCATGATGATCAATTTTGGATTAGTTATATAATTATGTATTGTTAGACACCTGTAAGGGCCCTAGGTGGACTATGCGGTGTGTTAGTTAGTCTAGTCCAACCTGCGGTGGTAGAATTTGCGCTCTCCCGGGCGCCTAATAAATGTCCGAGCACAGCTAGGCGTTTTGATGGCTAAATGATGAAATATTGTTGATGTTGATCTTAGAAAGTGAAAGTCTTGAATGGCAGTGTGCGTGGAGGGTACGAGGCAGGTTGAGGCGAGTGGAGACGAGGCAGGTTGAGGCGATTGGAGACGAGACGACCCGAGGCTTGTTTAGACTAAGTGACCCGGGAAGGGGGGTACTCGTGAGACCCGGGGGACTTGGAAGACCGGCAGGATTTGAGGGGACCCACTTGGACCCTTCCAGGACCCTTTGGAACACCCTTGGGACCCCTTTGAGAAACTTTGGGACCCGCTGAAGGCCCCTCTGAACCCTGGGACCCTTGCTTCTCTCTTCCCAAGCTGTAAAACCCATACACAGAAAAATGAATGTATATATAAGTGAAATGGTTGAGTAGAACGATTGATTGTTGCAGTCCGCAGATTGCTGGCACGGAGGACGACGGTCGCGTCGAGGCTGGTCGAGGTGCGTCGAGTTCAGTCGAAACATGTTGAGGTGAGTCGAGTTGGTCGCGACGAGCCGAGACTGGCCGAAATGATTCAAGACAAGCCGAGATGACCTGAGACGAGGATACCCGGGAAGCTCGGGGAACTTGGGTTACCCTCCGTGATTCGTCGGGCTCTTTTGGGATCCGAGACACCTCTGCCACCCCACTCCCATCCTGAAGTGCTTGAGTGAATTTTTTTGTTATTAAAGTTAACGTGATTACTAGCGCAGAGGGGGGAAAAGCAGCGTCGAGGCTGGTCGAGGTGCGTCGAGATCAGTCGAAACATGTTGAGGCGAGTCAAGTTGGTCGCGACGAGCCGAGACTGGCTGAAATGATTCGAGACAAGCCGAGAGAGCGGCGGAGACGAGGGGTCTCGAGAGCCCCGTTGAGCTCGGGAAGACCCGGGGTTCGTCGGGCTCTATTGGGACCTAAGGGGCCTCTGTTCCCCTCTACCCTATCCTCTTAAACAATGAGTGCAAAATCAATAATTCGAGCAGTTCTTCTGCCCGAGACGAACCTGCCCTTTCTTGCATCACGATCCACAATTTTACATGTACAATTTATAATGCTTAGTAAATTTGTTGGGGGGAATTTTTGTTCGTGATTTTGTTGATATGTGTTTTTTCTTCAGTCTGTGCTCGCTCGCGCGTACATATACAATATGTAATTTCTGGGGTTGACCTGGACTGCGTAGCTATAAAACCTTGTGACGCGTTGCGGTTGGAGTTGATCTAGTCCGTGAAGCCATAGACTTTGTACCAATTCCGGCGATACTATCTGTGCGCGCTGGCGCGCGTGCATATTACTCATGGAGTTCTGAGGGGTTGGAGGCGAGGATTCGTTCCGTCTGAGTCTTTATCTTACTTGAATAAACAAAATTGTACTTTTACTAAACTAGACCGCGTAGCTTTAAACATTGTGTTGCGTTGCTGTCGGCCGTACACCTTGTACTATTCTCGACGATGCTATCAGTACGCACTAGCATGCGTACATATTACCTTTGAAGTCCGAAATGATTGGAAGCGGAGGTCCGTTTCGTATAAGCGTTTCTAACTTTAAAAGCGCTGTCTTTTTTTTCTTGCACACCAAGGCGTGCGAGCGAGCCTACTGGAATCCATGATCATCGAGCTCTACGGGGTAGCCTAGTATGACTCGCGTTGAGGCTCTGGTGGAAATGAGGCTCAAATCAAATCAAATCTGGTGGAACTGCGAATCAAATCAAATCGAAATGATTGGAAGCGGAGATCCGTTTTGTCTAAGCGTTTTTCTTGTGCGCACCAGCGTGCGTCTGACATTGCTAAAATTTCCCAATTTTTCTAACTTTAACAGCGTTGTTTTTCTCACACGCTGAGGAGTGCGAGCCTACTGGAATCCATGATCTTCAAGCCCTACGGGAGAGCCTATTATGACTCTCGTTGAGGCTCTGGTGGAAATGAGAATCAAATCAAATACACTTGAACCTTTCAAGCCTAACAAGAGCAGACTGAGCCATTGATACACCTTATTTAATGAGATCGGTAGTTCCTCTATCCAGACAAGACATTAGTCAACACATACCTAGATGTCTCGGGCATGACGAAAGTAAACTACGCAGTTTAAGAGCTCACGTTACCCAGCACAACAGCCAGAGCCAACAGCTGGGTGAGCACACTGTTATTAATAACAACTTTTTCATTTCAGGCTTCACCATGGATTGACCAGCACAAATCCATACTGCCATGCCAAAATACATTCTAATAATAATAGGTCAATTATGAGTGCACCTCTCCAGTGACAAACATCGCGACTGTAACAATACAATCCCCTCCGCGCAACCGCAGGCGTATGGGGCTGAGCACACCCATGGGAGTACAGGCAATTTAAACTATGGGCGCTGAGGTAGTACTTACACCAGACACGTGGACAGGTCATAATCACACTCTGTAAAGGGAACAAGAAAATGGGATGATTCCCCCACCAGATTATCTACAACCACACACCCTCTTACCAAGGAGAAAATTCTCACGTAACTCAAAGTAATTCGCAACACGCGGCGACGACGACGGCGCTCGGACGCAAAGAAAACGCAAAATTACCATGGGCAACGACCCAAACGCCACTGTCACAAGTATAAAAGTCCGTGAGTAGTTGTTTGCCAAATCATACACCAGGAAAACCCACACCTAACCTGACAATCAACTTCAACGCGAAACACACAGGTACTTTGGTAAGGCTATGCGAACATAATACCCGAAAACCACACAACCCGGTCACAGATTCCGATGTGATTCCACAACAGAGGAGTCAGATTGCCCAGTCTGTAAACAACTCATGATTACACATATATGGTCCTTGGGAGCTCCCCATCAAATGAATATTAAAAAAATGAAAAAAGTGTCAATAAAAAAAATTAACTAGGTAACAAGCGGTACTTTGAAATAATTATTTCAAAATATATCCTAATGGGAAAAAATCACAGCTCAATAATGTAGGGCGGAAGCACGAGTCCAATCATTTAGCGTACTTCATCGGCGGGTAGCTACACCCAGTTAACTGGCAGCCGCACTTCTGGTCGAGGGTCTCTTCCTCTATTTTGTAAGACATAACCAGACAAAACGTTCCTGCTTTTCTGGAACGTTCCAAAAAAATGTTTTCAGTACGAACTCGTCTCCTACCTCACTCCATCCTATGGAACTTTACTAATTCTCAAAGGTTATGACGTCGTTATGATTTACTCATTTTCCAATGGGACAGTTGCCGCAGAAACCAAGGTCCACAAGCCAATGGTGGCCAGCACTGATTTCCTATCGCATAGATGAGCAGACCTAATTCGATCATGTGCAACCCTCAAGGTCGTGCGGCCTGTCACGTAGAGCCGATGAATTGCAACCGACCGGAAGGGTAAGTTGACGACCCAAACGCAGCGCAGTTCCGATTGGACCTTGCACCACTGAGAAGGTTGCAGATGCGCAGACAGTGACGGAGGAAGGAAGAACCGCAACCCACCGGAATGGTCCGTCATCAATCGAAGCGTAAGCCGATGATCTCGCAGCTGTAAGACCAAGGGTTGGAAAACAAAATGTGTGAAGTGCAGTTGTCCCAACTGTGCTCTACTGGGCAGAGGGTGGAAGAGAGGAGAAGGATGAATGTTAAAAGATGAAACGTTAGAGGCCTGACCGGAAGGACGCCGAGGGATAGGTTCAGTAATGCCGTTGTTCGAATTAGAACGGGGATGGTGAAGAAGTTGGAGGACAGTAGATTCACATGTGCTGAAGTGGTTTATGCAAACGGTGAGGATGGATGACAGAGATCGGTGAATAGGGTGCTGCAAGCGAAGGTTAGTTGACGTAGGCCTCGAGGAAGATCAAAGTTTGGGAGGATGGATGGCGCAAAGTAGGCATTAGGGAGAAGAGACATCTGTGTGGAGGTAGCGTAAGAAGAGCGTACATAAGATAGGCGTGAGTAGAGAATGATAATGAATAAATGAGTTGACACGGATGCGTTTTCCCGCCATTGACGTCTTGTTGAGAAGCGGGATGAACGTGGATGGGACAGGGACTAGCAATTATGACGCAGCAAGGGCAAACCAGCGGAAAGTGTCGGGCTCTGCTTCTGACACTGAACTTTGACCTCTCTCCTGACCAGAAGTGAGTGTTGCGTAAGGTTTGACGTGCACGAGTGTGTGTTGTAGGGGAGTTGAGAGTACACCTCCCTTTCTGAGGTTCCAATCAGCTTTCTGACATGTCATTTGGTGGTAGGGGGCAACATGAGTGTGTCTTCATGTGGTATTGTTTTTTTCGTCATTTCTGCTTGCTGATATTAATACATTCTTCTCTTTTCAGCGATAAGGTGAACTGCAGGACCTAATTGACTCGCATTTGATTCGATGATCATGGCTGTAGCAAGTAACTGATCCAGGTGTTCATCAAATGATTTTATTCGGGAGTCACCGTGGAATGTGTTGAACTGAATGCAGCGCATGTCGGGGTTGACCAGTTGGGGTTCCCGGGTGCTGATTCCTGAGATAGTTGTGAGGGGTTGCAGGCACTGATCCTCCGTGCGGATACAACTATCAAACTGAGGGACGTTTTCCTAGCTGACATCGGGTTCTCAACAGATGAGCTTGAACAGAGCAATGTTGTCAATAGGTGTGAAGGCGCACTTTGCTGTCTTCTTCTCGTTGGGAAGTTGACGCCTGAGTAGGGGTAGTGCATGGGTAATTGGGCTGATGTATGAGTGAGATTCATTTTTGGGAAACCATGTATGTAGGTATTATGTAACATGACGCATTAAAATATTATTTTATTTAAGAAAGGGTTGCCTATTCGTTGGAACGACCATATATAGCCACGAACGTGAACCTTATTGTAGACACCTACCGCCTTTAGAGTGAACTTTCCAGTGAGAAGACAAAACCAGCACCGTTATTCAAGTTTTAGCGGTGAGTCGTGGCCAGGTAATCGTGTTACTTCTATTGCCTCACACGGTTACTGTCATCGATGACTTCGGACCGTCGTCCTCATTCTGGGTCTCCACAGCGTCACATCATCCACAACGACTACGGACCGTCAGTCCCTTTGCTGGGGTTCCATGTCCCATACCACAGTACCGACGTCTTCAACAACGGATGTTGAAGGGGTGGGTGAGGAAGTTTGATTTGTTACAAGGTGAGATTCGCTTTTCCCTACCAAGCGGAAAACTGGTCGCCACTAAAATTGATACCCTACGGTTCGCCGCACTGCCGAACTGTTCCCGGCACGACGACCGTCTGTGGGTGCCGTGTGGCGCCGGTCGGCCGTCTGCCTACCGAAAATTCACCACAACGTCTGAAAATAAGCTACTGATTCAAAGACTGGGACCAGCTGAGGGTGACGCAGGTATTACTCAGATTTGTTAGTTTGTTCGGCCCCTCTGACCTAGACTGACATCTTCGTCCAGCGGCTGCACCGTGAATCAAAGCGACTGTAGTTCATCATGCCGTGTTGTTCAGTATTCGGTTGTAAGAACGGAGGAACTCACTCTAAAGTTTCATTTTTAGGTTTCCTAAATCTCTGACCTCAAGGAAACAGTGGTTGCTGGCTATAGGATGTCTTCAATTTAAACAACGCACAAATGTGTTCGGCTCATTATTATGAGTTTTTTTTTAAATAGGCTTATAAAACCACCTTGCTTCCTCATTTATATAACAATAGAAGAATATAAAAGCCGATGCTGTCCCATCAAAAGGGTAACCGCATATGAGGAGGCCAACTGCAGAAGCAAGTAAGGGTTTGGATCACTAAACAACTGTGTCTCACTAAATTTGATTATAGGACTATTTTTTGTTGAGGATGCATTTGGGTTATGTCCTCTCCATCAAGAAATTCTAGGTGCACCTCTGGCTAACAGCAGGTGAGCAGCTGTTGAAAGTCATCTAGACAAGTACTGAATTGTCTGCCAAGCTATCTATGCAGGTGGTTATGTGCATCATAGTTATTATTGTTTTTAGGCCAGTTCATAATTTCTTAGTATTTCCGGTCAATATATATGGGGGCATTCAAGATGCCATGCAGCATAGATCTGGACCAATGCTTGTTAATCATGACACAGCAAACGAGATGTAGGACTAAGTCTTACCAACAGCCTGTGTGGTATAGGAGCTTGTTGCAACTGTGCAGCAGAAAAGAGGTTTGTATCATGAATTCACATACTCAAAATTTTAAACAGTTATCAATGTTTTGAAAGAGAAAGTGACTACTAATCACTGACTTCGGTTGTACCTCAAAGAACAGAATAGCAACTCAAGAGAAGGTGTTATATTCATTGGTATGTATAGAGGTATACATACCTATGTATTCATAAATACATTTATATAATAGAGTTAGAGCATTTTACTTAACTGAACAGCCTTCACTACTAATGTATATGTAAAGCATTGCTGTTTTTCACACTATCTTGGATGATCTGCTGTTGCTTGTTGCGAATTCTACAGCTGCCAAGCTGTCATTCAGCCTGAATGTTAGAATATTGTGTATATTAGGGTAGAAGGACCGTTTGGGCTCATGCAGATGAAGGAATCACTAGGATATTTTTTGAGTTTGTCTTATTTAATTCATTTCACTTACGGTTTACAATGTGACTAGAATTTGATTTGAGTGAAAGTTAATGGTAGCTACTTGAGTAGTCACAGTTTTGATGATGAATTAAACTGATGCTTGCACTTCATTTTTCAAGGTGCAATACAATCAATGATGAAGCTAATCAATAAATTCAATTTGAATATGTGTCCCACTTGAGCATTAGGCATCTGACTCCATTAATTGTTTTGACAAAAAAAAAAGTTTTTGGGTAAGGTGTAGTAAGCTTCCGCCTGGTATCTATAAGGGTTTGGAATGAAGCAAAATTGTAATCTTTGGCTTGGTGTATTGGCTAAGGTGCATTCAACTTGTTACAAGGTAAGGATGCTGGAGAAAGCAATGGAGATATTGTTGGTGTTTCTTGTACTGGATCTGGGTTTGACTTGGTCCACGGGTCCTGCCCGTGATCTTGACTGAAGTGGACTGTAAGCTGTCCTTAATCAATTCTTCCGTCTTCTAGCCTTGGTGCTCTTGGCATTCCACTATGTTCCGGGGCCAATGAAAGGGCTGGAAGAAAAATGCACCTTTAGATAAGGCCACATTGTAGGCACTCCCACCTCATTCTGTTTGCCTCAATACCAACAAACAAAATGGGTGGATATCAGAATATATAACTAAAATTTACATCCTTGTAGGTCCTTGCCTAAAAATTAATTGCAGTCCAAAACACACGCATATAATTATTAAACATTATCTAGAACATGGTTTGATTCTTATATTCATCCAACGATGATGGTTATGCTGCCAAATTTAGGTTGAACCATGTAAGTGAATTAAGATTCACACATGAAGAACATTACAAAAATGTGAAAAAGATACGAAATTGATTATCCAATTGTTCGGGAATATATGGATATGCAAGAAAAGCTAATTCTTTTACACCTGCACTTGCACTACACTTATTGTAGCCATGGTGTGGGTATAGAATTCCAGTATAAAGAATATTACAGCATGTGAACTGGATACCAATTGATTATCCTATTATAGCTAATAAAGGATAATGTCTGAGTGATATAAATACATTGTAATAACTGAAACGAGCCTACAAAGACAAGTTGTGTCTAGGAATCTACATGGAAGTTCCTACCTATGTGGATGCAGGAATTATGACTTATCATCAGCACCCAGGTGGATGTATAAATATGAGTGGTGTAATCTGGATACAAAGAATTTAGAATAACGTACCTGACTAATTATTATCTACCTGAAGTAATGTGAAACAGGCATTTCATAGTGATCAATACTCTCATACACATTATAATATTTCATACCTGTTCCTCTGCGGGAGTCTGAGGAGTCCTAAGGTACAGGTAAGCCCTTGTGTTGACACTGATAGTTATGTTATTAATAATGCCATATATTTATGGTCGTTATTACCCTTGATGTCAGTTATTACATGGCACAGAAGCAATCAACGTACATTCCTGAAATATGGTAAACGGAAAAGTGAACACGTTTGTGCTTGGGACCTCTAGCCTACCTACAAATTCACTCTTCTGTCTCGTATAAGCACAATATAAAGAACGCTTGCTATCGGTTGAGGCAGTGTTATAGCAGTTTCGTGCTCCACCAATAAAGAATAATGTTTTAATTAAATAAAACAATACTAAACGTCTTGAGAGACACGTGGGCTTGCCTCGGATGTTCCAGGAATTGAGCCTCTAGAAATGTAAACAGATGGATGGATGGTCTTGCCAACATGGGTCTGAAGAACAATATCTGAATCTGGTTCAGTTGATGATGTATGTTTGATAGCGTTTTAGTGCATTAGTGTCTGTGCATTTCTTCATATATTTACTGTTGCAGTGCCATTATGGTTGAGATCATCGTATTTGTACCGCTTGATGTAATTGTGTTGATTGCTTAATAGCAATAGGTGCTTGTGGTGCACATGTAATATGTATAGTGATATTAGGATTAATGTAGAGTCAATTGGGGACATCTACACACTTGCCAATATCCAATGTCCACCATATGCAACTGTATTGCAACCATTGATATTCACATACAACACAACTTCTTCTTTGTCGACCACATTCTCTTTGTTTCATGCATTTAATCAAGAGAATTTATGCTCCATTTCAAGAGAAACTAATAACAGGGTGTCAGATAGTGTATCTAAGAGTGCCAGCTAATGTCCTTACTGTTGAGTGTCTCTATTGAAGGAAAACCTATTCCTGTTTATGATCTTTCAATGTAGAGAAATTGCATGTAATAAATATTCTTGAAATTTACTCGTGCAAAGGTGAACAAATTTTGGCGAGTTAAGATTTGTTGATCAGATGGGCACTGCAGGCTTCCCTCTGCAGCTTGATTGTTTACAGTGCCAACTAAACCATCTTGTGGTCCTTTGCAATTTATTATTGTAAACAGGATCCAGTTGTCATCAATTTCAAAATCATTATGATGAAGATTTCCACCTGAGAAGATTATTTGCCAAATAGTTAATTGGTGGCAAATAACTTTATTTTATAAATTTTATCAACTGTCTTTGAAACAGTGCACTGCAACTGTGTTACGTGTTGCATTCAGATATAACTGCAAAACTTAGATGATAAGATTTATTACCATGGTTATTGTAATACAGAGTGAGTGGATGAATGGCTGTCATATGATTATTCCAATGATAACTTTGCACCTCATCCTGCGAAACAAAATAACAATTTTCTACACAATTGCAAACCACTAGCGATTCGTCAGGCTTCAGGGGAGTTTGGTTTCCTTGTAATAAGTGAAAGTCCTGCATCTTTGTCATGAAGTCTTGCTCTTCATTTACTAGCAGAGAATTTTCATAGTGTTCTCTGTATGCATCACAGCTAAATTTTACTGACTGTAGGCTAGAACGATCTGTGTTAGCCCGCTTGTTGAATTCAATTCCATCTATGTAGTTTTTATTCATTCTAATCAGCAATGTTTCATTTAGTAGCTAGTGTTGTATCTCCACATTCTTGACATTTTTTTTAGACAGAATTCTTGAGATGGAGGATTCCATTGTATTAGTGTCCAAAAAGGGTCCAGATAGCACCAGGGTGTCCAGTAGGCGACAAGGTGCCCAGGAGGCAATAAGGTGCCAGAAGGCAGTATGATGTCCGTGAGAAACACGGGTACCCACATGGCACCAGCTAGATTAAACCTGTTCCCCTAGTGCCACCTGAGGTCCTTATGTTAGGGCACTAGAGTGCCATGGAGCGCTAGAGTGCCCTGGAGCGCTTGA
>SDVV010027443.1:0-12107 GCA_016164225.1 Gammarus roeselii | reverse complement strand
GTAATCATTTAAAGAATATTATTTTCCATACTTAGTTGTAATATAAACTTTGATAGTTCCTCTATCGTTTGCAATTATCCAAATCGCTTTGCCTTTCATACTTTTTTCTTTATTAATTTTTGAAAAGGGTGCGTTACTTATGCGCCACCCTGTAGATTGCCAGCAGCTGGCTGTGTTTCGTTTAATTTCAGCTATAACGTCTTTTCAAGTTCACCCATGTATTCGTGATTGTTCAACCCCATGCATTGCATTCGTGATTTTCCAGCATCATGTATTCGTGCTTTTCCTAACCATGTTTAAGTGATTCGTACCTCAAAATAAACGTGGTCTGTAAGATCATTGATGATAATATTATATTTTATATTTTCCTCATGAAGTTGCCCATGAATCGGCGGCCCAAGAGAGATGAGCTGAGACGAATTCCATGTGAACATTTTATTGGCTAATTTAAGTAGTGTAATTGATAATGAAGTTCTTGTGATATACTTAAGAATTCAAAATCCACTACTGGACGATGGAAATAAATGATTTAGTAATAATAATTATAACAAGAGTCGCCAGAGTAAGTGAAACAGGAGGATAATAGAATACTGGTACCGAGGGAATCATTGAGCCTGCAGGATTGGGTCATACAAAGTGATTCACAGCCCCCTGCTGACAATTTGTGATCAACCGCATGAAAGCTTAACTGAGTCGGTGTTTGGATGCACAAAATGGAAAGAAGTACCAAGGCATCACGTCTCAACTAGGAGGTGTTTCTGAAGAGGAGGTACGCAGCAACCAGGCACGTTCGGCAGGGTCGCTTGGTCATCTTGGGTTCTGACATCCACGGTTAACATTGAATAGGACCGTGGTATAGGACCGTGCCCGCAATCTGGGTGCGCCTCTGGCCCTACAGCATGATGGGTTCGGTAGGAAGGGATTGATGTCGAGGGGTACTGTCAAGGGGTACTGAACAAGAGATGGGAAGATAAATTGCATACCTATTCACAACCAAGATACAAAAATATTACCTTTGGGCCACATCATCGTCACCGAACAATCAGTAAATATTTTACAAAATTCTACCACTCCATATTCTCTTAGTAAACATAAGACTATGCGTTGTTATTTAGGCACACAACACTATCTGCAGCAACGTAGGGACTCTGAACAGCGCAATTGCTACCCAACAACTCTTTGGTGGGGCCCCTCTCACTAAAATTTAATTGAAATACGGCATAGACAACCATTTCGACGTTTTGCTACGTCCATGCGACCATACCAGCAATCTCGGCATTTGTGGTCACGACATTAAGGCACCATTCGAGACCATTAATGCACCCTACGAGACCATAAATGCACCATTAGAGACCATTAAACTGCCGGTGCGGTCTATTATTCATGGCTGAAGGACCCACAAGGAGTGGTTCATTTTAGAAGGACCCTCGCAGCTAGGAGGAAATGACCTTCAGCGTTGTGTAGGATCTGGCTGCGGCGAGGACGGTGGGTAACATCGTTCTTCTTGAAGTACGACCTAGACCACTGTTCAAAACTACTCTTTTGCTTAATCGGCATAATACATGAACATTCTATCAAGATGCAAGAAGCAGTTAATGTTGCAGCGAATAGTTGGAAATGGTAACGTTATCAAAGTATTCAAAACATCGACGTTTTTTAGGAAAATACAGTAACAACTTTATCCAAAAGCTTAAACCGCCACATTCATCAAGGAATGATCATAATTACGTTTTCAAGGTATGGATCATCGAAATGATAGATAATTGCAAAGCAATCAATAGAAAGAACAGCGAAGTATCCTGACTTGGGCGCTTTGCTTCGTCCCGAGAACCATTAAGCTATATATCGGACGTATTTCTGTCCCCAATAAAAATGCTTATTACATATTCAATAAAATAAATGAAAAAAAAGTTTTTACTGAAATGCCCGGTGGTTTTCTGATGCCGTACAAAGTATACCTTCGAGACATTCAGGTGGCTCCCTTGCTAGCAAAACATAAGATTGCAACACATTCAAAGTTGCCTGAAAGCAACACGATCCACAGGTCCGTTGTATTACATCATTGTACAGCTGAAGCCGAGCGTTCAATCTGTATGCGCACTACTACCATTTCAATATTAGGAAGTCAAACAATGTCGTCAATCGTCCTTCCATTTAAGGTCATGAACAACGACGCTTGTATCATATAACCTTCGCTTAAATCTTATTATATACGTTTATGCTGCATGACCCACCCTTGTATCGCATAACCTTCGTTTCCATCTTATTTATACGTTTGTACCGCATGACCTGCGTTTGTATCCCGTTACATAAGTTTGTTTCGCATGACCCACGTTTGTATCGCATGACCTACGTTTGTACCGTATGACCACGTTTGTATAGCATGACCTACGCTCGTACCTCAAGACCGACTCTTGTATCGCATGACCGACGCTTGTATCGAATGACCTACGCTGGTATCGCAAAACCTACGCTGGTATCGCATGACCTGCGCTCGTACCTCATGACCGACTCTTGTATCGTATGACCGACGCTTGTATCGCATGACCTGCGCTTGTACACTGGATACGACGATTTTTTTGTTAGGTCAGATGGGACAATTTTTAACTAGGATAATTTATGATTGAATAACTTGTAAGCAAAATGTGAGGAATTGCAAGTAGTTATATCTGAGCTGGAGGTGTTCGAATGACATGCGACTCACAAGGTAACTTTTCCCGATACATTAAAGAGTTGGACCGAGCAAGCTCTCACTGATTTTGGAGGAACCAATGAGAGATTTATTATGATCATAGTGAACGTTGACAGCGACGATGAACACACGGATATACATTGATTGCTGCGCATGTTTCAAACATGCTCATTAACTGGGGGCTAAACATGGCATTAGATGAAGCCCCTTAATATGTTTAAACATGGCATTAGATGAAGCCCCTTAATATGTTTAAACATGGCATTAGATGAAGCCCCTTAATATGTTTAAACATGGCATTAGATGAAGCCCCTTAATATGTTTAAACATGACATTAGATAAAGCGCCTTAATATGTCTAAACATGGCATAAAAAACTTCTTGCTATGTCAAAACATGGTATGAAAAAAGCCTCTTGATAAGTGGGATGGCCAAAAACATATTCAGTGAAAACTGCATTTTTTATCATCGATTTGGGACATACTTTTCTTAGTTTCAGTTTTGGTTTTTCCATCGACAAAAGGAGGACTGATAGCATCGAATGATCACCAGCCATGGAGGCAACACAGAACCTCCTCTGCCTTACTGGTGATGACGTATGTCAGAGTGTTAAATCAGTCTTACTTAATACCCCCTTCCAGTAAGTGATTGTAGTCAGGTACTTACAAGTGCCGTAGTAGTGCCGGTGATCTCAACGTTTGAGGTTGGCGCAGCCTTCGACGTGATGGCAGCAACGGCCAACACGGCCACTAACGACAATAACCTCCACATGTTGTTGGTAGAGCCTCACCGCAATATTATTACCTTTGGTTGGCACTAATGTATCTATTAAAATAGGGATTATCACAAAAAAATAACCGTTGAGAACAAACCCACCAGGGCTCGGTATTTGTTTGTCGTCTTGTTTCAGCACCGCCAGCTATCTAGACCATCGATTAACAGAGCCTATTGTTAAATTTGATCGGCTCAAGGA
Source organism: Gammarus roeselii (assembly GCA_016164225.1). NCBI lineage: Eukaryota > Metazoa > Arthropoda > Malacostraca > Amphipoda > Gammaridae > Gammarus > Gammarus roeselii. The sequence goes on along the minus strand of SDVV010027443.1, from coordinate 8,443 downwards.
CAGTCGAAGAATAAAAAACGGGCCTCGAGTGCGTTGGTTAGTAGCTAGTGTCACGGGGACGAGGAGTCACTGCATACACACCACCTCGCAGGACGCCTCACAACAGTATGCCGTGGCCACTGCTCGGTCCCGTCTTTATATACCTGTGGGCTGCCCCCCACTGCCGACCAACAGAAGAACACGACAACATTGCAATCCCATGATGCTTAGCCAGCTGCAGAACCATCCTTCTAGGATCACAGAGAACACAATAAACTGCACCATGCGGGCATTTAACAAGAGCGCTGGCTCTTCTTGAGCCCTCTATTTTCAGTTCGTCCGTCCTTTCTCGTCAGTTCGCCAGAGGCAAGAAGAGCTGCCCTATTAATTGAAAAGTCATCTTACCTTGCATCAAATCGTAAGCAAAATGAAACATTTTATATCACTGGGCATCAATTTTGTTGCATAATGCTGTAACATTAACCCCAATGGAGGTTAATTAGTTGGTAAGCAACTGTAGATCCATTAACCCCAGAGGGCGTTTCAAGTCGGACGAATCCAGACGCCTCTCCCTGTGCGGTCTGATTTTGTAAGCAGGATTATTTGTTTCATAAGCAGGGTCATACGTGGTTTAGTTTTGTAAGGAGGGTCACATGTGTATCAAACATTGCGTTTGCAAGCAGGGTCATATGTGTTTGAGTTTTGTAAGTAGGGTCTAACATTGCGTTTGTAAGCAGGGTCATATGTGTATCAAACATTGCGTTTGTAAGCAGGGTCATATGTGTATCAAACATTGCGTTTGTAAGCAGGGTCATATGTGTATCAAACATTTAGTTTGTAAGCAGGGTCATATGTGTATCAAACATTGCATTTGCAAGCAGGGTCATATGTGTATCAAACATTGCGTTTGCAAGCAGGGTCATATGTGTATCAAACATTGCGTTTGTAAGCAGGGTCATATGTGTATCAAACTTTGCGTTTGTAAGCAGGTTCATATGTGTATCAAACATTGCGTTTGTAAGCAGGGTCATATGTGTATCAAACATTGCGTTTGTAAACAGGGTCATATGTGTATCAAACATTGCGTTTGCAAGCAAGATCATATGTGGTTTAGTTTTGTAAGTAGGGTCACATGTGTATCAAACATTGCGTTTGTATGGAGGGTCATATGCGTATCAAACATAGCTTCCAAAGGACACGCGTAAATATTTACAATAGACTCATAGATCGTTCATTCACAATAGACTCATAGATCGTTCATTTACAATCGACTCATAGATCACATAGATCACGCTTCTGCGTGTTACCGCTTGTGGTTCACTGGCCCCATGCGGTGGTGGAAATGCAATGGAGTGCCCCTGAGTCAATTGAAATAAATTCTTACGTTACATATTTATTGACAATTAAGAAACACAAAACATAATGCAAATCAACTTTGGGTTTGAATTGTAACGAATTTTTCATTTTAATTGTCGAAACACAATTAAACCACTCAACCACTATTGAGTGGTTTCAAGCTCGTCCGAATGAGTTGTTCTGGCTTGCGATGCAAACGAATGCAAGCATAGAAACAGTGTGAAATTTGTGCATTACTTTAGTGACTAGAAAATTGAGAGGAAGATTCCTGCGTCGTCTTCATTTAAATTATCTAATTCAAATTATCTTCCAATTTCTTGGGGAAAGTAAATTACCTCCCACCCGGCAGAAATCTCTTCATTCTACATTCATGATCCCAAATGTATGATGAAAACAATCACCGTATATACTCATCATATAACTACCAAAACATAAACTGATTACAAAGTCACAAATCATAATAATTGAACATCTTGTGCCATCTCTCATTGATGGAAAGAACAAAACCACAATCAAAGCGTAATTCATTGAATAACCAAACCTTTTGATGGCGTAAACTTGCAGTTGCTTTTCTTCATGGAGTCATGGACACATTCCCACGATGCTGTTGCTTCTGCTGCGGCATCCTCTCTTCCTTCCGCAGCAGCGACGTCAGTCACTCCTCTGGACATCCGGCGCAAGTTCTCCAGACAAAATAACTTGATTGCATTGCTGCGGCGACCTATTGGATGCATATGCTTTATTACGGTATTGTACTCCTAATATCGAATTAAAATCAGTTCCAATCATTTCTTAGAACTGATCATTTACTTCGTCTTACTTCGCTTAACTTCGTCTTACTTCGTCTTACTTTGTCTTACTTCGTCTTACTTCGTCTTACTTCGTCTTACTTCGTCTTACTTCTTCTTACTTCGTCTTGCTTCGTCTTGCTTTGTCTTACTTCGTCTTACTTCGTCTTACTTCGTCTTACTTCGTCTTACTTAGTCTTACATCGTCTTACATCGTCTTACTTCGCCTTACTTCGTCTTACTTCGTCTTACTTCGTCTTACTTCGTCTTACTTCGTCTTACATCGTCTTACTTCGTCTTACTTCGTCTTACTTCGTCTTACTTCGTCTTACTTCGTCATACTTCGTTTTCAGATCATAACCGTCTCAATTGGAAAGTCCCGGTATAGCAAACTGCCACCAGTAACTAATTATCCTACAACGGTCGGCAGATATTGGGCTCCCGCGCTACATCACAGGAAATGACTAACGCCCGGCGCAACGGAGGGATTCCTGCTAAAAAGTACCACTTGAAGAAGGAATACTTTACAGTTACCACTCTTTCAAGCACGAGCTCTTCCTGTGTCGAATAAAGCATCTCAGGATAGCCGAAACGGGATGTTGAAAAGTCATCCCCCAAGAATTGAGAAAGAATATCTAGTCGGCGAGGGATCAGGAGGAAATAGCCAGAATATGTCACTATAATTATTTAACAGGATTCCACTTCCAGTATTGCGTTTGGTCTCGTACTTTCTTGAACACAGGTTCAATAAACGAAACTTGAGTGGGACTGCAGTGTCAGCCTTTGGTGCTGCATGTCGCGAGTTTGAGCCCCGGCATGGACACGGCGGTCTTGTGGCGGGGAGATTGGGCGCCTCCCTCCTCTGTGTCAGCCTAACTTAGCCACCCTCCTTACTAGGGGGAAACGGCTGTATATCTACTCATACATACATATTTCATAACATTCCAGCCATCGAATTTGCTTTTTAAGAATGATCAGACTTCTGACTCCGTGGATACCTTTTCAAAAAGCCAAGAGAAGAGTCGAGTGCCCTACGAATCCCATCCGTGTTAGTTGAACACAAATTCGAGGCACATTTTAAGTAAATGGTAGAATTACAATCCCAGAAGTGAAGCTCATAACTTTAGTTTGTATTTTGTGTAGTTTGAATTACGCAAATGTTGACAGGACTACCCTAAGTTGGTTCGCCATATGGCTGAGTTCTATAAGTTGATCCCGCATTGGGCCCGACTCTACAATCGCCCAGCATGAGCGTTGTTTTTTAATCCATGCGGAATAAAATATTAACATGAAAGGCTCTCTTTCAACGCCGGGTATCGGTGGTCCCAAACGCATGAATGATAACTACGTAAATAGTGCAACTCACTTCTTCCTTACCCAGAAATGTCTTAGTCCGAAACATATTGGGAACGACTTATCTCAAGTCGTCCAACTGACTGAAAAATATTTGTTAATGTCCACCACAACAACCATATCTTCTACATTTCAAATGATTGTGGCATTAGAGAGTTCCCTGGGAAGTGCATTGCGCTCAATCATACTAGGAAATGAACACGAGAAGAAACCCAAGGAGGGGGGCGTCGTTACCATATCAAGTGCGTTCGAGATGACGCATGAGAGGTCACGCACCCAGTGTGGTATTCCTACGCGTTGGGTGTACGGTCATAACAGGAAATGTTGGAGATAATAAACGTTCATTGTCTAAAACTCATCTCAAAGTCTTTAAACATACACGGAAAAAATCGTTACCCGCGTATATGATTTTGAATGAAGGAATACGAGTAACCCGTCTTTGATTGATTAGCATAATATATGCGCGTGTCCTGAATTTCAGTAAGTAAGTTCACCCCCCCCTGAGTTGTCAGGAGGGAAGTAACGTTACCCGGACTAGTTAATTTTTAACGGCATTGCGAATGTACTCATTGGTCATGAAAGCACACTCACATGTACTTAACTCAAGTACTACACACAAGTAGTAAACACATGCACTAAACACAAGTGTTAATCTTCCTGGTACTTCCTTCCTTTTGTATTTACAGATATGTGCATCGACAAGGCTGAGAACGCAACAATGCTGAGAACGCAACAAGCCTGAGGACGCAACAAGGCTGAAGACACGACAGGGCTGGGGACGCGACAAGCCTGAGGACGCAACAAAGCTGAGGACACGACAGGGCTGGGGACGCGACAGGGCTGGGGACGCGACAAGGCTGAAGACGCGACAAGGCTGAGGACGCGACAAGGCTAAGGACGCGACAAGGCTGAGGACGCGACAAGACTGAGGACGCGGCAAGGCTGAGGACGCGACAAGGCTGAGGACGCGGCAAGGCTGAGGATGCGACAAGACTGAGGACGCAACAAAGCTGAGAAAGCGACAAGACTGAGGACGCGACAAGGCTGAGGACGCGGCAAGACTGAGGATGCGACAAGACTGAGGACGCAACAAAGCTGAGGACGCGACAAGACTGAGGACGCGACAAGGCTGAGAACGCGGCAAGGCTGAGGACGCGGCAAGGCTGAGGATGCGGCAAGGCTGAGGATGCGACAAGTCTGAAGTAAAATTCTGTAAATACCGTCAGGAACTGTACTGTCTCCTTGCTCAGCGCTCGGTAAGGGCACGAACGCCATCCTCTCCTCTTCCTTGCTCAGTGCGGTCTAAGGGCACTGGCGCCATCTCTCCTCTTCCTTGCTCAGTGCGGTCTAAGGGCACTGACGCCATCTCCCCTCTTCCTTGCTCAGTGCGGTCTAAGGGCACTGACGCCATCTCTCCTCTTCCTTGCTCATTGCTCGGTAAGGGCATTGACGCCGCCCCTACTCTTTATTGCTCAGTGTTCGGTAAGGGCACTGACGCCGTTCCTCCTCTTCCTTGCTCAGTGCGGGCTAAGGGCACAGACGCTGTCCCTCCTCTTCCTAGCTCAGTACTCGGCAATGGTATTGATGCCGTCCCTCCTCTTCCTTGCTCAGTGCTCGGTAAGGGCATAGACGCCGTCCCTCCTCTTCCTAGCTCAGTGCTCGGTAAGGGCACGGATGCCGTTCCTCCTCTTCCTTGCTCAGTGCTCGGTAATGGCATCGACGCCGTCCCTCGTCTTCCTTGCTCAGTGCGGGCTAAGGGCATTGACGCCGTCCCTCCTCTTCCTTGTTCAGTGCTCGGTAAGGGCACTGACGCCGTTCCTCCTCTTCCTTGCTCAGTGCGGGCTAAGGGCACAGACGCTGTCCCTCCTCTTCCTTGCTCCATGTTCGGTAAGGGCAGTGACGCGTCCCTCCTCTTCCTTGCTCCATGCTCGGTAAGGGCAGTGACGCCGTCCCTTCTCTTCCTTGCTCCATGCTCGGTAAGGGCAGTGACGCCGTCCCTCCTCTTCCTTGCTCAGTGCTTGGCAAGGGCACGGTCATATCACTCAGTTAGAGGGTAATTTCAAATTATCTTCAATTCTAATTGCAGCCCTAACTATTCTAGAGCAAATGTGCAGGGCACGAGCACAAGAGGCGCTCTGACCGCAGCTTGGCCAGCAATCCTGCACCTAGATTATGTGTTCAAATATTAGGCCCGACACTCTGGCTACACATTTCAACAAAGTAATTGGACAACGCATGTAGATACATGTATCTTGGCCAGCACTGTGTGGGTGACCCTGCTTGTCGTCGACATGTCTGCGTCGGGGACAGCCAAACGTGCCAATAACGCAAGCTCTGTACAGTTTTACAGCGTTTTGGTCCAGCAAGGTTACTAATTTGATGTATGAATGTCCGGGTTCGATTCCCCGAGGAGGTGATTAGGGTCGTAGGGCATTCAGGGATTTCATTCTCCTGAACAGACCACTGTCTCCGAATTATGTGATAAGGCTTCTTAAAAATTAGTACGGGCAAGTTGCCGTGTCCGAGCAAAATGCTCTATTCAATTATTCCCTTGATGTAAATGATCTAGATTCAAGGTTTAAGTTTTAAAATACATAGCTATCAATATGTAATGTCACGCAATGTTATAACTTACTTTGAAAAGTGCCGCGGGCAACACGAAACATCATACGGCTCGTTAGGCCTCGATTCCATAGTAGGAATACACGGAAGAAAGGTACATCATTCCAACATATTTACAACAACTTTGACCCCTGGTATGAACTATATGCATCATCGTATGTCTGCTATAGAGAACACAATAATCAACATCGCAATCACGAGAGCACGAGAGCGGCGTAGAAGATATCCTTAATTGTCTTTATAACCAAAGTTTTCAGCTGTTGCTATTTTTCGTCTGAATGTTCCTGCAATCGCCTCCGACGATCCATGTGTTCGTTCAATGTATAGAACGTAAATATGAGTCGTCCATATATACGTTCAATATATAGAACGTAAATATGAGTCGTCCATATACACGTTCAATATATAGAACGTAAATACGGATCGTCGGTGGCAAATTACAGGAACATTTGAACGAGAATCAGCTTTGATCGAAAAAAAAAGTAATTCAGATTGATGAAGATAATCCAATGATGTACGTTGCTACAACATGTCGCCCAGCTTGGTACACATCAGGGACAGAGTGATACAAATAAACATGTTCTCAAGCGTCAAATACACAATATTCACGAGCGCCAATTAAGACGTCCTTTGCCAGCAGTCCAGATAGACTAGCATATACATAGCAAAATATCCGGCGACCAGAAAACAAGGAAAATATGTACAGTGTGCACATGGCAATGATTTGCAGACACCCCATTATTTCAAGGAGCTTTTGCATCCTTGCACGGTGTCAAGCACTCTATGCTCAACAGAAGACAAATATCAACGACATAATAAGTCGGGAATAGTTTGCGTGAAACTAATAATCTCGTTTGCCGTGCGATGCTGAAAATGTAGACTTGATTAATTGATTCTACTCGACTACGTGATCTGTGAAGATACAACAGCATTGTTAGGTCAGCTTTGTTGAACGTTACCATGGCTGTTTACAGATTCGTATACATGTTATGGATTTTTAGACTTTGGTGTTTTTTTGCACATCCCTGACCTAATTTAAGCAATTTGATACTTTTTATCAGTGCCATTGTTGGTAGTCCTACTAATATTCAATGCAATCGCATGAAACAACAATATTCAATGCCGTAATATGTATTTAAACCAAACATTACCTTGTTTGTTACCCCCTCGGGGGCCAGGGTAATCCGTTGAGGGTCTTTCACATGCCCCATGTCCCCTTCCTCCGTTTGATGTATGAGACTACATGCATCTGACCTTGCCCTGTCTATTTGGCGGAAACGGATGGAAGCGTTGAGCTCGCACCCACCATTGTCAAACTGCAGTTTTGCTGAGACGAAAATACGGCGCAAATAAAACAGAACCGATAACCTATCCCTGCGGCACTCCCACTTCCGAGAGAACTGGGGTCGGGGTTAATTGGCGACTGTGAAAATAATTCATCTTCTTTGGCTTGTTCTTAATTGTCAGTTGTAATGAAATAACGGTCACAGCATTTTATGTTTAGAATCTTAATAGGACATGGTTCAAAAATTATGATATCTGTTGAACGAACACATTTCAATGTCTCCAATCCCTTTGAATATGTTCATTAAAGGGTCAGTATTATGTCAAAAAGAATGTAAATGCAGATGTATACAACATAGGATTACGGTACAAACTTGAGAACAATTGGAGCAACTGTTTCCGTAATACCACCTCTTAAAGTCATTATCCTTCAACTTCTAGATGTGATATTCCGAAAACCGTTCTAAAAAATTGTTTAAATAAAATCATTATCTTTACAATGCATATAACTACATCAATAACTTAACACATTGACGTGGGACTGGACCCTGTCATAATGAACCCAATATTATGGTTATAAGCCACCATGGCACTACTTGGCTTATAACCAGGGGATGATGAGCTGGAATTCAGGACAAGCAAAATCTACATGCATTGTGTGCTCAGTGATTCCCAGTGTTTTTACCACCTCAACACATATGAGTGCGTTGCTCCTGCAACAAACACATGGAGCGAGTGGTGTTGATGAGCTTATAGATGTTATGGGGAGCAGACCTTGCCTAGTATCGTCGTGCATCTGGTGCTGGTAGCCGGGCATTTGCCTAGTATCGTTGTGCAGCCGGTGCTGGTAACCGGGCCTTTGCCTAGTATCGTCGTGCATCTGGTGCTGGTAGCCGGGCATTTGCCTAGTATCGTTGTGCAGCCGGTGCTGGTAACCGGGCCTTTGCCTAGTATCGTTGTGCAGCTGGTGCTGGTAACCGGGCCTTTGCCTAGTATCGTTGTGCAGCTGGTGCTGGTAACCGGGCCTTTGCCTAGTATCGTTGTGCAGCTGGTGCTGGTAA
>SDVV010027442.1:0-12107 GCA_016164225.1 Gammarus roeselii | reverse complement strand
ATATATAATGCTGTAAATTTAAACCTTGATCTTGCTTCATTATATACTGCATTCAGCCGTCAGTAGGCTATTGTAGCCTACGACGCTATTATAGCCTACGACGCTATTATAGCCTACGACACTAATATAGCCTACGACGCTATTATAGCCTACGACGCTATTATAGCCTACGACGCTATTATAGCCTACGACGCTATTATAGCCTACGACGCTATTATAGCCTACGACGCTATTATAGCCTACGACGCTATTATAGCCTACGACGCTATAATAGCCTGTCGTGGCACAATGAATAAGTACGATACAATTTGAAAGGTTATGTACATGTGATTATATGTCATAATTAATAAAGCGTTCATTATGTTAGCAATGAAAGAGACTGCGCTCACTTCATTGTGTTTCCAACAACAACTGATGTAGGACAGAGGGAGGTGATTAGAGGCAATAATGCAAGAATAAATGAGGCAAGAGTTGATCTGGAGGTGAACGAGGAAAAAGTGAGCCATGATTTATAATTGTGAACAGTGTTTTCACAAACTCCCATTGGGACGAAATAAAAACGTAGGCAACTTTCACGTGCGAGGAAGTAACACAAGAAAAGTAATTATAAAGAGTGAATTAACCTGACCTCACACTATGACGGAATATTAATGAAGGAAATTTCCGCGTGGGGAAAGTAGACCAAAATGAATAATTCTAAGAGTGTGTCCACATGACCTCCCACTTGGACAAAAGAGTAAACCAAGATAATAATAATAATAAAGAAGTACAACTTCCGCACGGGAAAAGTATCTAAGAAAAATGATTTTAAACAGGGTGTTAAAATCACCTCCCATTAGAACGAAATAATTACGAAGGCAACTTCAATGTAGAAAAAAATAAATGTAGATAAATAATAACAAAGAGGGTACACACGTGACTTCCCAAGGGGGAAAAATATGGCGAAGGCTTCTACATGGGAACGGAAAATCAATATAAATAATTTTAAAGAAGGTGTACACATTAGGAACCCTATTCGGTAATGATAATAGTAACGGAGGCAACTTCCCCATGGGAAAAGTAAACCAAGACAAGTAATTATGTAGTGTGTTTCCAGGACCTCCCATTAGGAGGAACTCTGGAGAAATGATCCAGTCAGCATTTATCGTAGTACTTTATCCTAAATGCCAACACTACTCTACATTGTGCTAACATCAGCAATTCAATGGTATTCCTACCCTGCATTGTGCTAACATCAGCATTCTATGGTATTCTTACCCTACATTGTGCTAACATGACCAATTCAATGGTATTCCTACCGAAATACGTAGGTGTAAATGTACACTAAGGCAAGGAGAAAAGACTCCGAAAGAAGCGGATCCTGGGTTGACAGTGATGCCGATATTGGGTTAGCAGTGATGCGGATCCTAGGTTGGCAGTGGTGCAAATCCTGGGTTGGCAGGGATGCGGATCCTGGGTTGGCAGTGATGCGGATCCTGGGTTGGCAGTGATGCGGAGCCTGGGTAGGCAGTGATGCGGAGCCTGGGCTGGTAGTGATGCGGAGCCTGGGCTGGTAGTGATGCGGAGCCTGGATTGACAGTGATGCGGAGCCTGGATTGGCAGTGATGCGGAGCCTGGGCTGGTAGTGATGCGGAGCCTGGATTGGCAGTGATGCGGAGCCTGGATTGGCAGTGATGCGGAGCCTGGGTTGGCAGTGATGCGGATCCTGGGTTGGCAGTGATGCGAAGCCTGGGTTGGCAGTGATGCGAAGCCTGGGTTAGCAGTGATGCGGAACCTGGGTTGGCAGTGATGGGTAGCCTGGGCTGGCAGTGATGCCTGGGTTGGCTCCGCCTGAGTTGGCAGTAATGCGGAGCCTGGGTTGGCAGTGATGCGGGTCCTGGGTTGGCAGTGATGGGTAGCCTGGGCTGGCAGTGATGCCTGGGTTGGCTCCGCCTGAGTTGGCAGTAATGCGGAGCCTGGGTTGGCAGTGATGCGGTTCCTGGGTTGGCAGTGATGCGGTTCCTGGGTTGGCAGTGATGCGGGTCCTGGGTTGGCAGTGATGCGGGTCCTGGGTTAGCAGTAATGTGGATTCTGGGTTGGCAGTGATGCGGATTCTGGGTTGGCAGTGATGCGAAGCCTGGGTTGGCAGTGATGTGAAGCCTGGGTTGGCAGTGATGCGGAGCCTGGGTTGGCAGTGATGCGAAGCCTGGGTTGGCAGTGATGCGAAGCCTGGGTTGGCAGTGATGCGAAGCCTGGGTTGGCAGTGATGCGAGTCCTGGGTTCGCAGTGATGCGGGTCCTGGGTTAGCAGTGATGCGAAGCCTGGGTTGGCAGTGATGCGAAGCCTGGGTTGGCAGTGATGCGAAGCCTGGGTTGGCAGTGATGCGGAGCCTGGGTTGGCAGTGTGGCGTGAATAAAATATGGCCTTCATTCGTGATAAAAAACGCTGTTCAAGTAATATAAAGTTGCAGTCGACATTTATGTTAAATGTGTACTCGAATTCTTTTACGAAGATAGTCGTCTAATTTGTTTAAGCTGATTAATCCATTAGTTTCAAATTAGAAGTCTTAAAATAATTAAAATTCAGTTGGGGAATCCAATTTAAAGTTTCCAGATTGTATACAGCGGTGCGAATTAAAGATCTCATTTTTTTGCGCATGGTGTGACTTTAAACATGAATTTATTGGGAAGCAAATATAAGTTTAAAGGCCGTGCAAATTTAGGGTCTTTTTTTTTTTGCATGATTACTTGGCACACTCGGCCAGTGATAAATTCCTTATATCACCATCGATATTAAAATAAAATTGTTGCATATTTGGAATTGATACATTTTCAGAAGGGTGTAATCCAATTTGTCATACATTGACATAAAAAAAAGTCCAACTCAAATAGAAGCAATTTACTCACAACTTTGGGATAGGCATTCCATCAAAAGGTAGAATCACAGATAATGACCATTAAATAAGCGTTAGGTAAAATTATTAAAACCATAGTGGGAGCTCTTGTGAATGAATTGGAGTTAAGCAGAGGAAACATAGCAGATTAACTGTTGTTGGTGTAAAGTATTGTTGGGATTAACTGTTGATGATGTAAAAGATTGTTGGGCGCCCGTTGCAATATTAACCAATCGGCGAAGTGTACGCGGGTCGTGGACCTGAACTCTTGCCCATTGCAGGACAGAGGCTTCAATGCTTCGATGTCACCAAAACAACAATACATCTGACAATTTAAAAGCAATCTCGCCATCGCAGTTTGTTTGATAGTCCCGAATGCGTAGGTTGCTTCTTACGCAATTTATTGAAATGACTGCTAACCTACTGGGCAAGGCCCACTGGTCAATGACCGAGGGATTTTCAACTATGCGGGGCTTACTGAAAACATCGACTCGCCAAGACAATTAATGTAAATAGACTTGCCCTGATTTAATTGTGAACAATGAAAATGTAACAGCCTGTTGCATGTAGTTAGTTACATGCTTTAATCTAGCGTGTTGATTTCTATAACATCAGTAATTTGACAACATTGCTGGTCAATTTGATTTCCAATCGAAATCACTACAACGCGTTTTATTAATAAAATAAAAGAGTGCAGCTGTAGTTTTCTAAAAATCTTTATTTGTTCGACAATATCTTTCCGATGGTGAACAACAGTCCAGCATCCTTCAGCCTGTCACTAACCAGCCCAATTTGTCTAATTGTTAGCTTTAGCGGCAAGTCATTCAATTTATTTCAATAGTTAGAAAGTTAGCAGAATAAACTGACCCCTTCGTCATTAGAAGCAGAGTTTTAGTCTGAAGAGCACTAAAGGCTGTAACAAGGACCACACCGCACTGATCGTTATTACAAACAGTGTCTTAGTCTGAAGAGCACTAAAGGCTGTAACAAGGACCACACCGCACTGATCGTTGATACAAGTAGAGTCGTAGTCTGAAGAGCACTAAAGGCTGTAACAAGGACCACACCGCACTGACCGTTATTACAAGCAGAGTCTTAGTCTGAAGAGCACTAAAGGCTGTAACAAGGACCACACCGCACTGATCGTTACACAAGTAGAGTCGTAGTCTGAAGAGCACTAAAGGCTGTAACAAGGACCACACCGCACTGATCGTTGTTACAAGTAGTGTCGTAGTCTGAAGAGCACTACAAGCTGTAACAAGGACCACACCGCACTGATCGTTGATACAAGTAGATTCGTAGTCTGAAAAGCACTAAAAGCTGTAACAAGGACCACACCGCATTGATACTCTGAACGCATTAAATGATCTATATTAGGATTGCAAAGAATAAGACGGTGTGAACATCATTGCAGTACACACTACAGCTGGGCTGGGTCCCAGCCAATACACTGCTCGCAAGTATCATCCAGCGTAGTGTGGTATTATAAAAAAATGTAAATGTAATTATGAATAGAAACAACAGTACCATCCTGATAGAAGATGTCATGAACTATGTTGATAAAGTTTAAAGTTGTGAAAGAAAATATGTTCGCAGTAATTATCGAAGAATCTCTCAATCATTACATCAACATTAAACCTGTATATTAAAAAATATATAATTGTGTGTCAAAATTCATTCAGATTTATTTGCCTACGTCGTTAGGGAAGTCCTAATCAGGATAATTGTTTGCTGAAAATAATTATTTGTTCACGTTTTAAAATAAACGATCAACATGGTACTAATCGACATTTGTTAAACACTTGGATGAACGATTTAGTGATTTCTATTATACCTCAACTATACTGTTGAACAGTTTTTGCAAAATGAATTTCAACTAACACGGTGTTTAATTTAGCGTGGTATGTAAAAACATCACTAAATTTGCATTATCGGTATACATTTATTACCATTGAAAAGGATTCGCCAAATTTATTTTACACCTATTTCGATACGTGGAATCTTAATACAAATCCATAAAAAAAAAATTGTTCAGAAACGGAGTTCTTTCTTTATAGATTTGAGCGACGGTTGTTGGCGATCAGCTTTATGATCGTTTAGTGGATTCTATTCCTGAGCGCGTCTACAGGCTCAGATAGTATCATTTGGAAGACAGCGAGTGAATGATCCACCAAACAGTCATTGGAGACCAGACTGCTGCAGGATTCTATCGTAAGTTCTATTTTCAGATTTTACTCATAACTTACTCCTAGTTATATTGTATTGTTTGTTTTCTCCCCGTAGACCAACGAAAGCAATGCAACAGTGACCGTCAGAACATGAAGGCGACGGCAATCCAGCCGCAACGGTCTAGTCCTAAAGAGATCGAAGTACCTAGTTAACTGTTCAGCAAGCAGCGCAGGCGCTCGCAAGATGACCAGTTCCAGAGTCGTGTGCGCCTTTAAGGCGTTATCAAAGTGACTACTGATAGCATGAAGAGACGCGTAAAATTCGTGTGCGTCTTTAAGGCGTCATCAAAGTAACTACTGATAGCATGACGAGACGCGTAAAATTCGTGTGCGCCTTTAAGGCGTCATCAAAGTAACTACTGATAGCATGACGAGACGCGTAAAATTCGTGTGCGCCTTTAAGGCGTCATCAAAGTAACTACTGATAGCATGACGAGACGCGTAAGTGACAATTAATGGAACAAATGTTTCTTCCGAGATCAACAATTAAGTTCTGTTAGATTGTTGTACGAAATTTGTTTATCCTGCAAGAATAAACGATGAATAATGGTACTCACCGACGCCGACAGTGGCCAGAAGAGCTCGTCGAACTCACCTGAGGAAGGGAAAGTAAGGAAACGTTAATCACAATGAGTTTTATGGGGGACATCGGAGAATCGGGTCGGCTGTGACGATGTTCTCGTAGGACCTCGCTGGCTGCACCAAGACTCTAATCGGCCTAGGGACACGAGGGAAGGATGTTGGAAGCTGCCGAATAATAATAGTCTAATGGACCAGAAGGGAACAAGTTTAACTGTCTTATAATAATGGGCAAATGTATCAGATGGGAGCCAGTTTTGATTCGCAAATAAATCGTCCACAGACTGGAGGGAAACTAGTTTGATCGTGTCATAATATTCGACAAATGGACCAGTTATGTCTGATAGAAATGGGTCGATGGAGCAGATGGGAGCAAGTTTGACAGTCCGATAGAAATGGGTCAATCGAGCAGAGGGGAACAAGATTGACAGTCAGATAGTAATGAGTCAATCGAGCAGAGGGGAACACGATTAACAGTCTTATAGTAATGAGTCAATCGAGCAGAGGGGAACAAGTTTGACTTACATAATAATGGGTCAATGGAGTGAAGAAGAGCAATTTTGAGCGCTTCATAATAATCGGTTAATGGACCACTCTCACATATCAGTGGACCCGAAGCGAGCAGGTTGAAGGTCTGAGAGACAGTTGAACTGTCTCATAATCATCGGCCGGTAGAGAAGAATAGGGAGCCTGTTTGACTGTCTTTATATTATCCACTAAGTGATCAGCAAGTAGAATGTTGGACACGCAATTCAAAGACTCATCAAGGTAATCCGATTCAAAAATAACAGAATTGCTTCTGCATAGCTGATGGCATGATAATGTTTTGTATCAGGGCTAGCAAAAATTAACATTTCATATCAAAATGATAATTTTCAGTTTCAATTCAACTTCCAAGGACTTTGCTAATCCTAACCAGCAGTATAATAAGAACAAATTTTCCCACAACGTCTCTGCAAATAGCACGTTGCCTTCCGTCAGTTCGTCTTCCGATTAAGTTAATAGATCTTAGAATGAAGAAGGTGCCAATTGATTTAAGGCTCTGCTGTGTTAATTGCTGTCATGTACATACTTCGGCAAGAAGCATTATAAAGTTGGCACTATAGGCCTATGAAAGGATGGGAGAAATGATGTGTAAATGTGAATACGGTACCATAGGTCAATAATGATTTTCAATGTTTATTGCATTAGGCAGTGTGTGCAAGTTTTGGTGATAGTTGGAGCGCCCTTTTCATCCGTTTTGCGTCTGACAATTAATTAGTTCCCGTCTCCAAGCTATGAAAGAGGTAGGATCGAATTTTCAGTTACAAAAGTTATTTCTCTGAGAAAAGGTCATACTCTATGCTCCGTGTCGTTCAGCTTTGTCTATTAGCAAGAGGTTGGAAAATCTGCAGTATCGAATGGTGTGTTTATTGTTATGGTTTGTTATAAACGTTTATTGTTAATTTTAACTTCATTTTGAATTTATGAGGAATCTACGGGGCAAGTATAAATCCTTTGGTTGACGCATGAAGGTTGAACAATTACTGACCCAAATGTCACGTCTCGTAGTATAGCGCCCAGGACCCTCATTCACTGGCCTCATCAAGGCTCCAGACTATTACTCTGGTTCCCGGTTGTTCTCGTTTGTGGGCATGGTGCTTACATTCCTCGACAGCTCTGCTCTTCCTATACACCTGATTTTAGCAAAGCTCCCAAACATTACCAGGTCCCTGTTGGTTTTCGCTCTCAGGCGCAGTGTTTCTAGTCATACACAACTCTGCTCCTATACACTGGCCCTTAGCAAGGGTCCCAACCATTTCACAGGATTCTGTTTGTCCTCGCTCGCAGGCGCAATGTTTACTGCTCCTGTGGGCCGTCCAGACAGACATTAAATCATACGCCTCTGCCAACAAGCCTCGAGGCCCAGGGTAAACAACAATCTTCCAGAAGCGATTTCATTGCGCGGCGGCGTGTTTACAAGTTTGTGTTAAAAAATTTGTAACTTTATGAAAGTAATGCATTTGCAACGGCTAAAACTGACATTTTTTGGAGGTTTAGAAGTTTAGGAAGATAACAATAGCCCCGTTAGCCCAAACCAGATTGCCTTTTGATAGCAAGAAGATTAGTTCAGAAGTAGAACGACTATGAGTGCTTCATGTGCAATTTCTGTTTTTATAACATCAAGTAAGGGAACGGTTTAGCTATTTATCGGCGATTTATGTAGAACTTGTCGAGCCGCGACCTGAACGCTTTGGTTGTATTGCTCTTTACAACTTCTGCTGGAAGTTTCTTCCATTCGTCGACAACCCTACACGTAAAGCAACTGCACGTGGTGTCGCGTGAGAAGCGATTCCCAACGATTTTGAATCCATTGTTCCTCGTCACTCCGTTCGTATCTAGAGTGAAAAGGCTCGCTCGGTCGACGTTTCCTTACCTTTTATAATCTTCCTCACTTCGATCCCGTCGCCTTTGACTCGACGTTTCTCTATCGAATAAAGATTGAGTACACGTAGCCTGTCTTCGAACGATTTATTTCGCAGCAAAGGTATGAGTTTGGTAGCTCTACGATGAACCTTCTCTAATTTAATTACGTCTTTTCTAAGATGTGGAGACCAGAATTGAACGGAATACTCAGATGTGGTATAAAAAATTCATTGTATTACTTGATCATACTGTGTGGATTTTTGTACGAGATAGTGCGGGATATTATACCTAGCATATTGTTGCCATTCTTGGCAGCATCGTTACATTGCTTGCTACTTTCTAAGTCGTTACTGATGATGACTCCTAAATCTTTCTCTTCAGTCACAGGAATGAGTTTCTTTCCGGACATTGAATATTCGTGCTTGAGGTTAAGAGGACCTATGTGCATTACTTTACATTTGTCTACATTAAATTTCATTTGCCACTTTTCTGACCAGTCAACAATTTTGTTTAAGTCTAGTTGGATCTGCTGGCACTCTAGTAAGGTTTGCACTTTCCCTTATATTTTAGTATCGTTTGCAAACTTGCTAATGTTTGAGAGTACGTTGCTATCGAGATCGGTAATGTATATAGTAGAGAGAACTGGACCTAGGACGGATCCTTCAGGCACGCCGCTTGTAACAGTAACCCAGGAGGAGGAAGCGTCGTTAAGTACAACTCGCTGCCGTCTGTCCGTAGGCCAGCAGTTTATCCAGTTATTAAGCTCGCCTCGAATACCGATGCTGTGCAATTTACTAACTAGGCGTTTGTGGGGGACTTTATCATAGGCTTTTTGAAAATCAAGGTAAATGATATCGATTGGAGATTTTGTGTCGTGGATTTCGATTATATTCTCAAAAAATAGTAGCAGGTTCGTAAGACAGGAACGGTTGTGTCTAAAGCCATGCTGAGAGTTGCCAATCAATTTGTTTGATTCTAAGAATTCTGTAATTTTATCCGTTATCAAACTTTCCATCAATTTGCCAATGACTGAGGTAAGATTAATTGGACGGTAATTTCCGGGACACTTTTGTCCCTTTTTTAAAAATTGGGGTAACATTGACCTCGTGTAGCTTAGAGGCGCAGGTGCCATTTGTGAGAGATTGGGTGGAAAATGTTTGATAAATGTTCGGCAATTTTGTTTATAGTCTCTTTCAGAGTTCTGGGATGAACTTGGTCTGGACCAGGAGATTTTGTGACTTTCAATTCGTCTCTATATATGATAACTTCGGCGTGGGAAAAGTTCACTGTGCTGAGGGGTTAATTTGTCTTTCCGCTATGATATCCTCGGGATTAGGAATATCCTGATTCTCTAACGTAAATACAGAACCAAAGTATTCATGAAGTAGGTCACTCATTTTGGTGTCGTCCGTTTCTTGCTCACCAACATCGTTCATGAGAGGACCAATTACAGATCTTGCTTTTTTTGCTCGAAACATAACTGAAAAATTGTTACGGATTAGTTTTGGAATAGGCGGCAATTTCGTTTTCATAATCTTTCTTCTTACGTTTCTGGGCCATCTTTAGATCTCTTCTGCTGATGTTGCATTTATTTTTTGCTACGTCGTCATGTGGATGTTTCTGTTTTATCGAGTGCTTTGCTTTCTTTCGTGACTGAAGTCACTGCAGTAATTAGGCTGGTTGACTGCTGTTCGCCTGTTGTCAGGCGATTGGTTGACATCTTGTCCGAGGGTTATAATTGCTGACGTCATTGACTATCTTAGGCCATCTAAGTTAGCCAATCTAATGTTAAGGACTTTTTCACAGTTTGTTGACGTTTTCAACTCGAGCTCCATCAAAAAGCGTATACAGTTGTGGTCGCTAATTCAGATTGGTTCTTCCACTTTGACGATCGTGACATGAGAGTCGCTTGCACTAAATAGTAGATCGAAAATATTGCCACCTCTTGTAGGTGTCTTCACCATTTGGTTCATGAATTTGTCGTTTGGAAAATCAATCAGACGTTGGCCGGTGGCCGTGCATCTGTTTGTTTCCCAATCAATGTCGGGGATATTGAAGTCTCCGAGCACAATACTGTGCTGTATTGCGACGACATCGACAAGGGTGTCGTAAAGACAGATATCATCTGCAACCTTGCTTTTTGGGGGACGATAGACGAGAGTGATTTGCCATATTATATGTTTACCGACTATTTTGATTGATACTATGTCGTGTCATCTGTTTACAATAGTAGCTTCTAGTATTTGTAGGGTGTTTTTTACAAGAAACAGCACTCCACCGCTCTCTCAGCCTTTTCTATCTTGGTGAAATAGTGAGTTACCCGGGAGAGTAAATTCGCCTACATAATGCCTGGTGATCAATTTCATCCGAGATTCCGTGATTGCTATAGTGTCGATACTTTTATTCATTGCAAGGATACCCAATTCTTCGATCTTGCCTAGGAGACTTCAAGCGTTTACATAATAACATTTGAGATTACCGTTGGTCACATTAACATGATTTTCTCAACTTATACTGATTCTACTTTGAGGTCTTGTGTCGGAGCGGAGACTTTCGTTTACGTTTACACCGGTTGTACTAGCGGAGCAGCGACTACTGCATCTAACTCGGACTGGATTGATGACAGGAACTTTCTTGCGAGGACCTGCGGTGATATTTTGATGGGCTTAGGTATTGATTGTGTATCTGGTGTTGGCATGGGTGGTTGCCGTTGGGTCATTTCGTCGAGCACTGCTGGCGGAGTTGTGGGTTGTATATCGAGTGCGTTTTTTAACTTATTTTCGGTGGCAAGACCAGCGCCGATGTTTTTAAGATGTTTTCGAGGGTATTGAGTCCGTATGTGTTGA
Organism: Gammarus roeselii; assembly: GCA_016164225.1. Taxonomy (NCBI): domain Eukaryota; kingdom Metazoa; phylum Arthropoda; class Malacostraca; order Amphipoda; family Gammaridae; genus Gammarus; species Gammarus roeselii. The sequence goes on along the minus strand of SDVV010027442.1, from coordinate 1,176 downwards.
GGCGAGCCTTGTTGATGATTCTGTTGAGGTTATAGTACTTTGGATCGATCATCGTCTCCCAACGATCAGAGAAAGGGATTTTCCGAGCTTCGCAGAATGTTGCTAGGCAATTGTTAAGTAAAATCATCTAGCTTAACTTGTATCTACTTTGATTCGGATGGAGCAGGATGCCAGTGACATGGATGTTCGCGGTTGAGTTTTGACATTGGTTAGCATGGTTTCATACTTTGTCCATATCGATTCCGTCTGCGACACGTCTTTAGCTCCGATTTGTAGTATAATTCGTTTGGAAGAATGTATCATTTCTTGTTTGATTATGCCTTCGACCTCGTCGAAGGCTCGCTGTTGTTTGATTTCTTCTACCAGTTGATGTAATTTGCAGCGTGATGTCTTGCATTTCCCATTAGAGGGACTACTGCGCAGATTTTTGGCAGGGCTAGAAGAACTATCGCAAACTATTAGTTCGGCGGCGTACGATTGGTGGCATATGCCACATGCTAACTTTGCCTGAATCATCTTGGGCGGTAAAAAGATTACCGGTGAGAAAATGGACCTTGTGCTTGAGTTATATTTTCGTGGTTCCTTGTAAATAGCAGATATGAATGTAATGATTATAATTATTTGCGGGATGTGTCGATTATATCGACAAATTGATAACGGAATCAGAACGGAATTGGTACAAAAGCGAGTCGGATGCGCGTTATCGTCGGATGCGCGTTATCGCCGGATGCGCGTTATCGCCGGATGCGCGTTAGCGCAAGGTTACTTCCTATTGCGGGATTGAGTTGAATGCGAAGCCCAACTAGTTCGTAGCTGCGGCTTTCTAATGTTGTGGAAATTATAGCAGGATTTCGGGGATCGACCTTGACCCAGACATGACCGGCGGAGTATCAGAAGATGAAGAGAAAATTAATCAAATTTCAGTAAATGGAGTGCTATGAAATCATAGCACGATTCTAAGCTGCAAGATGTAACGTGCCACTACCGGGAATCATATAGTTATTTTGAGCATGACCCACCTACAATAGTTAGTATGAGTATGTACCACCTATAATATACCAGTCACGGTACAATGCAATGATACTACTGAGTACGTTACTTACGGTTTTGTTACAGAGAACCGGCCACATTTGACAATATTGAAAATCGGAATACCAGAAGTAACCGTGAGAAAAA
>SDVV010027441.1:0-12107 GCA_016164225.1 Gammarus roeselii | reverse complement strand
GTAACGTGTTTATATATCAGAGAGCTGTGAGCTGTAACGCGTTTCCGTAACGTGTTTATATATCAGAGAGCTGTGAGCTGTAACGCGTTTCCGTAACGTGTTTATATATCAGAGAGCTGTGAGCTGTAACGCGTTTTTGTAACGTGTTTATATATCAGAGAGCTGTGAGCTGTAACGCGTTTCCGTAACGTGTTTATATATCAGAGAGCTGTGAGCTGTAACGCGTTTCCGTAACGTGTTTATATATCAGAGAGCTGTGAGCTGTAACGCGTTTTTGTAACGTGTTTACGACCGGACAGACATGTGGAACTTGAGCTAAAAACGATAAATATAGAGACGAAGCAATTCGTGTTAAAAATTAACACTGATGCTTCAAAGTAGTTTAAAAAGATACATCGATAATGGAAAGAGTGGGATTTTTTTTACTGTAAATGAAAAATAAGTTTTCAAATGATTTGAACGTTCAGAAAAACAGAAAGTTCGGAAGGAAGAAATCAGAGCGTTCAGACCGTTTGAACGTTCATATTGGTCCGAACGTTTAGACGGACGTTACATACTGAGGCGTGCTGCTGCTACCTCTTCAGCATGAACTTCATCGTCCCTTGGCGAGAGCGATAGCACTAAAAGTCGCCTCGCCCAAGGATTGATAATATTCAACACTTTGTTCGACCCAAGCATGTTGACTGAGCGAGATCACCCCAATACTACTGCCAGGTGATCCTGCTCCCAAGCCCCTTGACCCGTTGTCACAAAATGGAGTGGTGGAGGCGGGATTTGCTTGGCCCATTTATATTACTCAAACCCAGTAATATGAGTGTAGCACTCCATACTTTGGAGTGCTATGCAAAGTATGGAGTGTAGCACTCCATACTTTGGAGTGCTATGCAAAGTATGGAGAGTAGCCCTCCATACTTTGGAGTGCTATGCAAAGTATGGAGTGTAGCACTCCCTACTTTGGAGTGCTATGCAAAGTATAGAGTGTAGCACTCCGTACAAACTACCGGCCGTGACCTTTAGTAGGAATACCATAAGCTTTAATTCCACCCTCTCGGCACGGGCTCTGCAGCTTTACCATACCTGACGAGTACTGATGATTTTCCGAGCCTAACTCGGTCTATGAATCACTCCCGTGAATTAAACCACACCTTGGGAAGCGAGCGTGCTTCTTACAACACGGCGAGTGTGCTGGGCTAGGGACTTTTAGTGTCCTAATATATTGCGTAACTTCTCGTTTCCTTCAGTTGCATTTTTTCTTATCTTTCCTTCGTTGTCTTCCCTCCCTTTTCCCTGTTGTTCCGCTCTTTAGGCTTGTTCGCTTGATGGTGACTTACAAGTGTAAGAAGACAACAACAGGGCTTTTGGCCGTAACTAGGTTGCCTTTTTATAGCAAGAGGATTAAGTTCTGAACTGGAACGTCTGAGAGCGCTACATGGGCCATTTCTGTTTATTAACACGACAAAAAAGGGAACGGCTTAGCTATTTAGCGTTGATTCACGTAGAATGTATCGAGCCATGACTTAAACGTTTCGATTGTATCGCTGTTTACAACCTTCGCTGGAAGTTTGTTTCATTCTTTTACAACTCTACCCGTGAAATTTTTTCGCGTGATGGTGAGTGAGAAACGCTTCTCAACGATTATGTATCGATTATTCCTTGTCACTCCGGTCGCCTCTAGAGTGAAAAGGCGCGCTCGTCGACGTTTTCCTAACCCTTCAATATTTTCCACACCTCGATCATGTCACCTCTTACTCGACGCTTCACAAGTGAATAGAGATTAAGTTCACGTAGTCTATCTTTGTACGGTTTATTGCGCAGCGAAGGGATAAGCTTGGTAGCTCTACGTTGAACCTTCTCCAGTTTAATAACGCATTTTCTAAGATATGGAGGCCAGAATTGAACGGAATACTCGAGATGCGGTTTAACAAATGCATTGTATAACTTAAGAATGCTGTGTCTGTTTGTGTTCGAGAGAGTACGGGATATCATACCTAGCATCTTATTGTCTTTTTTGGCCGCATCGTTACATTGCTTGCTACTTTTTAAGTCTTTTTCTAATGATGACATCCAAGTCTCTTCCTTTGATGTTAGGAATCAGTTTCTTACCGGACATTAGGTATTCGTGCTTGTGGTTATACGGACCTACGTGCATAACTTTACATTTGTCTACGTTAAATTTCATTAGCCACTTTTATAACAAATCAACAATTTTGTTCAAGTCCAATTGGATTTGCTGGCCCTCTACTTCGGTTTACACTTTTCCTCCTATCTTGGTATCGTCTGCGAACTTACTAATGTTCGAAAGCACGTTTCTGTCGAGATCGTTTATGAATATTATGAAGAGAACTGTACCTAACACGGATCCTTGAGGCACGCCGCTTGTAATGTTACACCAAGGGGAGGAAGCACCGTTGAGTACAACTCGCTGCTTCAAGTCCGCAAGCCATTTTATCCAGTTATTAAGCTCGCCTCAAAAACCGATGTTCTGTAATTTATTAACTAAATGCTTGTGGGGGATTTTATAGGAGGCCTTTTGAAAGTCGAGGTAAATGATGTCGATTGGAGATTTTGTGTCGTGAATTTCAATTATATTCATGATAAAAGCTGCAGGTTCGTATGATTGGAACGATTGTGTCTAAAGCCATGCTGAGAGTCGCCAATCAACTTGTTTTATTCGGAAAATTCTGTAATTTTATCAGTTATAAAACTTTCTATCAATTTACCAGTGACTGATATGAGACTAATTGGTCGGTAATTGACGGGACACGTTTTGTCTCCTTTTTTAAAAATTGGAGTGATGTTGGCCTCTTTCCATTGAGAAGGGCAAGTGCCATATGTGAGAGATTGGGTGAAAATGTTTGATAAATGTTCGGCGATTTCATTTTTGGTTTCTTTCAGAATTCTGGGATTAACTTGGTCCGGACCTAGAGATTTTGCGACTTTCAATTTATTTATATATATAATAAAAAGGCAGGGGAAAATTTCGCTGGTCAGAGGGTTTCAATTCGTCGTTGGGCTATGATTCCCTCAGGAGCAAGAATATCCTGATTCTCTAACGTAAGGCAGAACAAAATAATTGATTAAATAGGACACTCATTTTAGTGTCGTCCGTTTTTAGCACACCAACATTGTTCTCAAGGGGACCAATTACAGATCTTAATGTTTTTCGCTTGAAATATAACTAAAAAATTGTTGCGGATTAGTATTGGCATTGGCAGCAGTTTGATTTTCGTAATCTTTCCTCTTGCGTTTCAGGACCCTCTTTAGATATTCTCTGATGCTGTTGAATTCATTTTTTGCATCGTTGTCATGTGGGTGTTTCTGTTTTATTAAGTGCTCTACTTTCTTCTGGGTCTGAAGGCGCTGCAATTCTCCTTTCCAGTACTTTGGCTGATTGACTGCTGTTCATTTTTTTTTGCGGGGGATATGCTCATATTCAACATTTTTAGATGCCGTCAAACAAATGTTTAGCGATTGATTGACATGTGGCCTGAGGGTCATATTTGCTGACGCCATTGACTCTCTTAAGCTATCAAAGTTAGCTAATCTGAAGTTAGGGATTTTTTCGCAGTTTATTGACGTTTTCAACTCGAGTTCTATCATAAACGGATACAGTTATGGTCGCTAGTTCAAAGTGGTTCGCCCACTTTGACGTTCGTGACATGACTCACTTGCACAAAATAGAAGATCAAGAACATTGCTTCCTCTTGTAGGAGTCTTTACCATTTGGGTCATGGACTTATCGTCAGCAAAATCAATCAGACGTTGGCCAGTGGCAGTACATTTGTCTGTTTCCCGATCAATGTCAGGAATATTGAAGTCTCCAGCGCAATACGTTTAGTGTTGTGACTACATCGGGGAGGGTGTTGTAAAGATCGATATCATCTGCAACCTTGCTTTTTGGGGGAAGATAGATGATGGTGATCTGACATTTTTTTTTTTTACCGACCACTTGGGCTGCTACTATGTCATGTCTGCTGCTTGGAATAGACACTTCTAATACTTGCAGAGTGTTTTTTTATGAGGGACAACACTCCTCCACCCTCTCGGCCTTGTCTATCTTTGTGAAACATTAAGTAACCGGGGAGAGTTGATTCGCCTAAATAATGTGTGATGCTCAATTTCATCCACGATTCTGTGATTGCCATTATGTCGATATTTTCCTTCAATGCATAGATACCTAATTGTTCGATTTTGCCCAAGAAACTTCTGGCGTTCACATAGTAACATTTGAAGAGTGCCGTTAGTCACATTAACTTGATTTTCTCTACTAGTACTGCTTCTATTTTTAGGCGCTCTGTCTGAGTCAAGACTTTCGTTGTCGTTTATACGGATTGTACTAGCGAAGCAGCGACTACTGCCTCTAACTCGGATTGGATTGATGTCACGAAGTCTTTGGCTAAGACCTGCGGTGATGTTTTGATGGGCTCTTGTATTGGTTGTGTATCTAGTGTTGGCACGGGTGGTGGCCGTTGGGTCATTTCGTCGGGCACTGCTGGCGGAGTTGTGGGTTGGATGTCGAGTACGTTGCTTAGCTTATTTTCGGAGGCAAGACCAGCGCCGATGTTTTTAAGAATGTGTCCGAGGGTATCAAGTCCATACGTGTTTATGCGAGCCTTATTGGTGATCCCATTAAAGTTATAGTACTTTGGGTTGATCATCGTATCCCAATGATTAAAGAATGGGATTTGCTGAGCTTTGCAGACAGTTGCTAGGAAATTGTTGAGTAAAAATCATCTTGCTTAATTTGTATCTACTTTGGTTCGAATAGGGCAGGATGCCAGTTACATGGATGTTTGCGTGTGAAAGTTTGATACTGTTGAGCATGGTTTCATACCTTTTCCATGTCGATTCCGTCTGCGACACGTCTTTAGCTCCGACTTGTAGTTTAATTCGTTTAGATTTGATTTGATTTGAGCCTCATTTCTACCAGAACCTCAACGTGAGTCATAATAGGCTCCCCCCGTAGGGCGCGACCGTCGTTGATCCAGGTAAGTTCGCACGGCCTCGCGTGCGAAAATATAAGTCATGTCAAGATGAAGTCAGTACATATTTCAATTGTGGCATATTTGCGTACTAGCGCGTACGAGAGAGTAAAGAGTTAACGCGTATCTTCGTAAAATGTGTTGTTATTTCTGAGTGTAATGGGGTGGAGAGACCACCTCACTTGCACAAGTGTTTGGGGTTTTAAAAGCTTCGTATAGTCCGGTGTGTCTTCCGAAAGCGATAAGCTTTTCACGGCAGGTTAGGTCCGTGAGTAGGCTTTGTAAGTTGCACGGGGGATTTAGGAACGCTCGTCGGGCTGCCGCGAGTGCGTCGCAATCCATCAGTAAGGGCTTCACGCTGATAGCCCCTTGGTGGCAACAGGGGAACCGTGGCACGTTTGGTCCCATGTCGACATGCATCAGGTGGTTATGAGTTATCCACGTGTGTCCCGGGCACAAACGATTGATGAACACTTAGTCTTTTTTGTTGGTGAACTTTGTTTCCCATTCTCCGACTGAAGGTTTGACTGAAAGCATTTTTGTCCACTCTGTTACCACATTTCATCCCATCGGGATGTTATATGGTAGTTGATGATTGGGAAACAGTCCCGGTAAATTCGTTTAGAAGGATGTTTCTTTTCCTTTACGATTATTCTTTTCGACCTCGTCGATTTTCAAGTGTGTTTTGGCCGAGTTTTTTCAGTTGAATTCTCCCTTTTCGTAATTTTATTTGAAGGAGGTGACATTGTAATCATCAATCACAATCACTTCCTCTGTATTCTGAGAGTCCACGTCATCGGACAATACATCAAATCTGTTACGTGTGATGGGTCGGATATGGTGAGATTGTGGCCCAACGTGTGTTGATGTCGCAGCATGGCTGCCTCCTGCTTACTACAGTTGTGTACAGTGTACAGTGCCTCGCTATCTCAGCAGTTTCTTTGACTGCTGCTAATTCGCTGCTTAACAGATTTTTTAATTCGTGAAATTGTTTCAGCAAGTTTTCCAAATTTTAATTCAGCAGCTAGCTATCAGGTATCCATGTTGACTGTCTCGTTTTTGGATGAGCTATTGGGGCGGGGACTGTCTCTGTTATTGGAGGAATGACTGATTTGTGCTCTCAGTTGTTTGTTTTCCTCGACCAGTTGACACAATTTACTGCGCCCTTTCTTGCATTACCCATTTGAGGAACTCCGGCGCAGATTTCTGGCGGAGCTAGAAGAACTATCGCAAAACAATAGTTCGTGGGCGTACGATTGGTGGCAAATGCCACATTTTAGCTTAACATTGTCTGTGTCTTATCATGGACTGGTAAGACACAGACAATTACCGAGGAGTAACCGAAAAATATATATATATATATATATATATATATATATATATATAAACGTTAAAGGCAGGAAACTAATCGTGGGCAGGTGTATAAAAAACTAAGTTTTGTTGAAACAAAATTTGTCAACATATAAAATTGTCGACACAACACATTTGTCGACACACGAATTTTGTCGACACACAAAATTTCTCGACACAAACATTTTGTCGACACTAAATTTACCGTCACACAAAATTACCTCAGCGACAGGCGGGCGATCGCAAGTCGTCAGATGACCGCGACACAGGCTCGCATTGTGCCCAACAATGACCTCCGTACCGAGTGCCTACGGCACTCCGGTTTATTCGGAAGGTCACGTATCCAGGTTAGTTAAGTGCAGTATTGACTTCAGTCATGACAGCGGCGCCTCCAGGCAATCCTTCCTATGCGGCGTGCAGGAACAGATATCGTGCAACGAAACAGAGAATCTCAATTAAAAGGAGCTCGACTCTGGGTCGAATGCGCACTTCGCGCCTTACATCAAACTGCCATAGAATCGGGGCCCTGTGGGAATTCGCTAACGCACCAATCGTCCCTCCACAGGCTCACATCGAAACCACTAGGGGCTGGGCAGTTTTTTTTCCGACACATCCCGACACAAGTATGTACGTAGGGTCTCCAGCTCCGCGCTCAGGTCGCTCAGACCCTGCGCGACTAGATCCTCAGCGCGTCATTGACGGGTACTCTTTGCTCGCATCCGGGATCCCGTCACACAAGTTCCCCGCAGTCACTGCATTGTTCGTATGAGCCTTCCCTCGCTCCAAGTCTTCAGGTGACTGTGGAAAGCGGAACCGCTCCCCTTCCCGTAGGTACTAACGCTCTTTCGGCGGCCCTCAGGATCACCAAACACATGGGCGCGAAGCCACGCCTTGGGTCAAACGCTTCCTGTCCAAAAGCCTCTTATGAGAGGGGCGCCACGACCCCCTCCTCTCGATTACACTGTCTCGCACCGACAACATGAGAGCGTTCTCAACCTCCTTGCGTTAGACTTCCTGCGCAAAGGCGTTGTCACAGCAGGACCCAAACAACCAGCTTTCGCATCTCGTATCCTTGCGGTCCCAAAGGCTTCGGGAGGGGAACACCTATTGATCGACCTCTCAGAACTCAACAAATACATCCCGATAACCACGTTTTGAGGATCCAACCTGCAACGAATACGAGAGGTGCTGAAGTCCCCTCTCTGGTTCACCAAGTTGACAACCAAGTACGCTTTCCTACACGTCCCGACTCATCTCAGATCCAAAAAATTCCTTGCCTTCGAATTCCAAACCAATGGTACCTTTTTTCGGCATCCCATTTGGCCGAGATCGCGGCGCTATCCCTTCGCTTGCTCCACCAACAAGAGATAGATGCGGCCTTCTACATCGATGACTCGCTGCTCCAGGCACCGACGGCACATCACTGCCGGCGCACCACCCAGACGACCTGCGACTTCCTCCTCAAGCTCGATTGCCACGTCCACCTGGGGAATTCAGTTCTGGAACCCACCCAGCAGTTCGACTTCCTGGGGTAACACTAAATGGAGGGGCCGGGCCCATCGACCCGACCTCACAGCACATCGACCGCTGCAGGGACATGGCCACGAAGATACTTCCCCGCAGAACTCTCTCGCATCGACAGCATCAGAGTTCCCTCGGCCTTATGTATGAACGAACACCTTACCTACGCCATGCTCACCACTTCTTCAACGGAGTGGTGCTCGCAGCACGATCCCTGCGCCCATCCAGCAAGACCAACCATCTCAACAATCCCTACTGCCGCGCTGCACAGCACTGGAGCAGCAAGGCTTCCCTTCATTCCCACGTCCCGTTCGTAATGTCTCCACCGAAGTATCTCCTGTGGACGGACGCATCAGGCGACGCGCGGAGGCTGTATGGTGCAGCGACCAGCAGTCCTACTGCCGCTGGTGCCACTGGGATATATTCTCCGTGGTACGTCGAAGGAATCGTCGGCCATAGTACAGGCGCTGCGGGCACGAGCTCATTGGCACCACACTACAATCCGCGAGTTGTCAGACAACATCAACCATGGTGAACCACTTGGGCTCCAGCAAGGCCTCGGCGTGGCAGAAGTTCGGAGCACAGCTCCTAACTTTCTCCAGCGCCGTCACCTATTGCTTCTCGCGACCTACCTTCCAGGATCGCAAAACGTCTATGCCAATCCGCTTTCACACCTTCTACCAGTCGAAAAGGAATGGACGCGGATGCCTCGAGGCCTCGCTCTCCTCTCGGCCCTGCGCGGGACTAGGCGAATAGACCTCTTCGCGCATCCGGGTAACCACAACTTCCCACTTTTTGCAGCTCCGTTCCATCACCTACGAGCATCTTTCGTGGTTTCCCTCCAATGCGACTGGACTCAGTGAAGGGAAATATACCTGTTCCCTCCATACAACCTAATCCACCAGCTGCCCCACAAGCTAAAGACGTACCGCTACAGTGGCGTCCTCCTGGTGCCCGACCACCCAAACGCACTGTGAGGGCCCAAGATCGTTGCGTCCTTCAGCGACCTTTCGCCCACCCTCGACGTGTCCAAGCGCGTCGAAGGCAGGGATGTGCATCTAACATCACGACCCTTCTCGAGTACTCTCCCATCAAGTTTTTCAAAACGGTGCTCACCATCAAATACAATAGATCGCTCTCAGACACCCTGGTCAACACTCACAGGCAATCCACGCAAAGCCAATACCAAAAAGCTGCTGGACTCGTTTCCAAGGCAGAGCTACGCGCCACGAAGGTGCAGTCCATCAACCAGTTCACCTCCTTCCCGTCCCTGCACTATGCCGGCAAGTAAAAGCAGCTCGTTCCTCGTACAGTTTTGTCTTACAGGAAGGCGATTCATTTTCCTCTCTTTCATGGGTTTGGCGTCACGACCCGCGAGGCGGTCTTTAAGGAACTGGCAAAGGCCCAGTTTCACGGGAACACACCACAAAGACGTTTCGTGCTGGAATAGAAGCTGGAGCCGCTTCTCGACACACTCGCCGCCCTTCGTTTCACTACTCAGACGACGTCAGTATTGTCGCTCTTTCAGAAGACTCTGTTGCTCGTCGCTCTTGCAGCAGGAAACAGGGTCTCTGAGATCGCAGCAACGGCACGCACGGGACCATATTTCTCCAAGAACCCTCCATGCGCGCTCGTTCTGAAAGATATGTTCCAGTAATAAAACCAGACCCTTACCCACACGGCACGGCTCATCTTTATCGCCTCGCTGCTGCCGGATGGCCGGGCACACGGCCTGAGCCCTATGATCATAATCAAGGTCTACGCAGCACGATGTTCGTCGAACAATGACTTGTTGCTCATCCATCCTACTTCAGGCAAACCACTCAAAATATCATCGATGGGGCATTACATCTGCTCATTTATCAATGAAGCCACATCGCATGCCTTCACTCTCAAGCTCACGACGCAAGAAAATCTGCCTCATCTCTCGCTTGGACGTGTGGGTCCCTCTGCAAGACTTCATATCCAAGGTGTTCTGGAATTCGCCCCACGTGTTCGGGCACAAGTACCTAGTTGCAGTGGGGAACCCTAACCAACCTTACGTCTCACTGACACCTAGGTGGATAGTCCCTCTCGCGTCATGGGTTTATGACATTACGCTAGCTAATACCAGAAACTTTGGTACATATTATAGGGTACGTGTATCGATTATCTTTATGAAGTACTCAACGCTACAGCTTCAGGATAAGGATTACGTCGGTTTCCTCGGTCTATATATATTTTTTCAGACTCACTGTACGGCAAGGTTACCATATTAGCTATGGTGCACATGGTAAATACTTCAATACTGAGGATTGTACTGCCACCACCTGGCTGTTCATTCACACTCATACTAGAAGGCGGTATATATTGATGTACATAATTAATATTTATATGCTCATGAGCGAATATATTGGCTGTCGTAGCCACCAAGCATTACGTGTCTTGGCCTATGTCATTACCACCATTTATACAAATGTGTTATCATTCCCTTACACGGCTAGCGCTTTTTTGGGAACACCCAGTTTAAGATGCAGCTGATCCACCCAACTTCTGTGCTTTTCTGGCATCGGCCAGCGTGCGCTATATGATGCTATTTTCTATGCTAAACCATGTGGCTCTTATGCAGTGGAAGAGAATTCAACTTTTGTTATCTCGATTCTCTCGATAAAAAGCTATTTCTCTGTAACGTAGTAAGAGCTATATAAGGCCTCCTCCTCCCCTGCTATCTTAATAATAAACTCCTTACGGGAAGCAGCTTTGCTAGCCCTCATGAATGAAGGAGCTCGGCGGATCTCGGTTATATAGGTAGGGAGGGGGTTGGGGATTTCGGCCGACCGAGACAGCGGGAGGCGGGAGACGCCGCTGCACCTAGAAGACATTTAGACCCCAGCGCGGGAGACGCGCCACGCTGTACTTGGCAAACAGCGGGAGGCGGGAGACGCCGCTGCACCTAGAAGACATTTAGACCCCAGCGCGGGAGACGCGCCACGCTGTACTTGGCAGACATTTAGCCAGATTTTTACCTAAAAACTCAGAAACAGTCGAGCAACTAAAAAGTGTCGAAATTCGCGATTAAAGTTATAAGACACAAAGGTCCAAATCGGTCAAAAACCACGTTCAACGAATGTTATCAAGATTCTCTCGTAAATAAGTCTCTGTAATGTTTTCTCTTCAAAATTCCTTCGAATAAAAAGCAGAAGCGCAATGCTAAACCATATGGCTCCTACTACGTTAGACAAATAGCTTTTTATCGAGAGAATCGAGATAACAAAAGTTATATTTTCTCCTACAAATTCGTTTCTTCTACAAACCTAATGGACGTACACACTGTTCACAAGACATGTTTGAGCCATAAAAATCTCCGTTTCACCTCACATTAACGGCCATTCTTCCGGCCTCTACTGTCATGACCATTGTCTTGGAGCGAGGCTTTTGTCCACTCCATATGAAGCACTCAATCTGGCTGGTCGCTGAGGATCTTTCGAGTAATGAGGGTGGCAGCCTGTGGCAACGTTCCTCATATCGCCCCATTCGTCACATGCATGCAAACAAGTGATGAGCAGATATCCTACAGGCTCATGATGGCATATATCCTAGACTCATGATGGGCATATATCCTACAGAATCATGATGGGCATATATCCTACAGACTCATGATGGGCATATATCCTACAGACTCATGATGGGCATATATCCTACAGACTTATGATGGGCATATATCCTACAGACTCATGATGGGCATTCATCCTACAGACTCGTGATGGAAATATATCCTACAGACTCATGATGGGCTTATATCCTGCAGACTCATGATGGGCATATATCCTACAGACTCATGATGGACATATATCCTACTATATCCTATTGACTCATGATGAGCATATATCCTGCTATATCCTACAGACTCATGATGGGCATATATCCTGCTATATCCTACAGACTCATGATGGGCATATATCCTACAGAGTCATGATGGGCATATATCCTACAGACTCATGATGGGCATATATATCCAACAGATTCATGATGGGCATATATATCCAACAGACTCATGATGGGCATATATCCTACAGACTCATGATGGGCATATATATTGTACAGACTCATGATGGGCATATATATCCTACAGACTCATGATGGGCATATATATCCTACAGACTCATGATGGGCATATAGCTACATCCTATAGACTCGTGATTGGCATTTATCATACAGACTCATGATGGGCATATATCCTACAGACTCATGATGGGCATATATCCTACAGACTCA